>MU768772.1:89482-125588 GCA_026770625.1 Nicotiana glauca
AAACACAAGAAAACTCCTCTTCATAATATTTTTCTGCTTCAGGAGGCAATTTCAATTGTATTACTTCTTCAGGAGCAAATTTAAAATACGAAATATTGAGTATATATTCTCTCAATTATATTACCTCTTCTGGAGGTGAATTGTAATATATTTACATCAAGAGCACGTTCATATTAATATTATCACATTCACATCGGGGAATGAATTATTATTATCAAAAGTTCTCATCCTTCAGGAAAATCGAACATAATTATCTGAATGCGCATTAATCACATCAAATTGTGATGCCTCAACCTCTTTTAAAATATTTACTACTTCAGGAACAAATCGAGGCGTGCATTTAATATAGAGAATATTTATGGAGCTTATCTTCAATTGTAATCATAGAAAGCCTAAATTATCACTTCTGGTGATCATAGGCATATACCACTTCTGGTGGTTAACAAAATATAATTACAATGAGATATACGAAATATAACCACTTCTGGTGGTTGTATATTTCTTGCAAACTCTGCTAGAGTTTAAGTTGATCTAATAATGTTATCCATATTCTTCAAAATGACATAAATAAGATATATTATAGTCAACATCATTATCAAATCATATCTTTTATTTATGTACATAATCAAACAACAAAAGTTAAAATATTATATTTCTACATATTCACTACCGATTACATGACTTGTTTCTCCTTCTGGGAGTGAAAAGTAATCAGCTACATCCAAATGCATGAAGTCTAAATTATCTTCAGAAATAAAATTTGCTTCAGCATTTTTCTCTGTCTTCTTTAGGGAGGCTTGATAAAGCTCAACCAGGTGCTTTGGCGTACGACAGGTACGTGACCAGTGCCCTTTTCCTCCACATCTATAGCATGCACTTTCTGCATTTGGTGCTTGCACCGCTTCATGCTTTTGTTCCTTCCTTTTCCACTGCTGGTGGCGAGGAGGGTTCTTTGGTGCATTATTATTACCATGATTAGAGTTTCTTCCCTGACCACGGCCATGACCACGACTGGGGCCACGACCTCTTCCACGTCTAGCTTGGTGGAAGTTCGTCTCATTCACTTCAGGGAATGGACAAGAACCAGTAGGTCGGCTTTCATGGTTTTTCATTAATAGCCCATTATATTGCTCGGCTACAAGAAGATGTGAGATATGTTCAGAATACCTTTTAAATCCCATCACTCGATATTGCTGCTACATGAGCATATTCGAGGCATGAAAAGTGGTGAAAATTTTCTCCAACATATCATGATCAGTAATATTACCACCACATAATTTCAATTGGAAAATAATTCTGAACATAGCAGAATTATACTCACTGATAGATTTAAAATCTTGTAGCCTTATATGAGTTCAATCATAACGTGCCTATGGAAGAACGACCATCTTCAAGTGGTCATATCTATCTTTCAAATTATTCCACAGTATGACTGGATCTTTAACACTAAGATATTCCATTTTCATGCCCTCATCAAGGTGATGGCGTAGGAATATCATTGCTTTGGCACGGTCTTGGTTTGATGCCTGATTTTTATTCTTGATGGTGTCTGCTATACCCATCGCATCAAGATGAATTTCAGCATCAAGCACCCAAGACATGTAGCTTTTACCCGATATATCCATGGCTACAAATTCAAGTTTAGAAATATTTGACATTATATGGAAAAAGAAAGTTCGTACCTCAGATACTTTCAATGTATTTGCTCGAGATGGCAGAGTCTCGTACTGATAACGTGTTATAAAATAAAGACTATAATGTAAAGACATGTATAGAGAGAAACTGATATATTATTCGAATTCAAACTAATGTACATAATGAATAAAAAACTCTTCTATTTATAGAAGAAAGGAAGCTGCTGTGTAAGCTGCTACTGCAAGCTGCTGTGTAAGCTGCTACTACAAGCTGTTGTGTAAGCTGCTACTACAAGCTGATGTGTAAGCTACTACAAGTTGGTGTGTAAGCTGCTACTATATCTGATATGGATAATCTTATACTAAGTTTAATGTTTATCCATAACAGAGTACTGAAAGGATAAGCTCATTTTACCCGGTATGGATAATCTTGTACCAGGGGTAGTGTTTAGCTATAATGGAGTATCGAAAGGATATGCTTATTATACCCGGTATGGATAATCTTCTACCGGGGATAATATTTATCCATAACCGGATACTAAAAGGATAAACTTATTATATCCGGTATGGATAATCTTCTACCGGGGATAATGTTTATCCATAACCGGGTACCGAAATGATAAGCTTCTTCAGGAGGCTTATTTTCAACAGAGTACTAAATAAATAAACATATTTACGGCAGAGTCCCATATGGATAAGCTTCTTCAGGAAGCTTATTTACAGCGAAGTATGAACATCCATAATATAATATATTTATAACAACGTCTTATTTTTAACCGAGTATATGCCTAATAACGTGATTTAGAAAATTTCAGTATGTGTACAATTCACACTAGGTTGTTATATCCTTTGGTGTATGTTAACAATGTTATGATGTGTAATAAGAAAGGCTTGAAGCAGAGGCGAATCTAAAAGTTAGAGATTGCGGGTGCCACTTTTTATATACACCTTTAGCGACAAAGACCGAATAGAAATGTTGGATTGGCTTGACAAGATTTTTGTTACTCCGATTATATTGATTAAGCCTTTTATTCACGTACATAAACAAATAAGTTCGATTTTGTCTAGTTACTCTTTTTCAAGCTTAAATTCAAATTATATTATGAAAAAAATTAATGAAAGAGCATCTCCAAATATAAATTTTGCTTAAAAAGTACCTAAACTACGACAAACTGTTTGTTTAACTACATTAATTTGCCTTCAGTATTCTCGAGTTCATTTTTCCATTTAAATTGCCAAGTTTGTATAGCAATTCTTTGCAAAGCAAAAGCTTTAAATTTTCAATCTAAGAGAATCAACTCAAAAATGTCTATAACTCAAGTCATTTAATTTTTTTTGAAAGTCAATAGAAGAGAGTGATATATATATATATATATATATATATATATATATATATATTAACTAAAATCAATTCAAATGACTTTTCGAAAAAAGTTGCTTCTCAAGTAAGTATACTGGTAGAACTGGATTCTCAAGTTGCTTTGTTTGTTTGTGATAGCGACCAAAACAGAAAAATGCTCTCTAATATTCACTCTCCACCGCCATCTTCCATTCCACCTAAACCACCGGATATTTCTACTACCCCACCTTCACCACCATCACAACCTTCCAAAACTAATCTTTCCACAACCTTAGACACTAACATGATTATCGATATACACTGGAACCTCCACAAAATCTTACTGCTTCACATACAAAATCCTATCTAAATACACTACTCCTCTAACGATACCTACCTACCAACTACCCAACATAAGCCCTTAAAATTTGGATTGGTGCTGAATGATGAACTGGGATGCACCAAATGATCCATTCAATTTCAATCCAATTTCTCTTGAGGAAAAAAGTAGGATATACAAGCCATGACAACATGCAGTAATTGTCAAAGTATATGGATGCAAGATTGGACATCAAATACTTATGCAAAAAATCGATACCTTATGGCAACCCACTGAAAATCTACCTCTCTTTGATTTAGGATCGGAATTTTTTCTTCTTAAATTTCAAAAAAGAAGAAAATAAGGATCATGCACTACATGATGGACCTTGGTTCATCTTAAATCACTTCCTATCTGTTCGTCAATGGGAACCTAAATTTATGCCTTCTGAAACATAAATAACTTATTCTGCTATATGGTTGCGATTACCTGAATTACCTACGGAGTTTTATGATTTTCAGATTCTCCAGAAAGTAGGTAACAAAATTGGAAAATTATTAACTGTTGATACTTGCACCTCTTCAACAACTAGAGGAAGATATGTCAGGTTATGTGTTGAAATACCAGTAGACCAACCTTCACATACACATATTTACCTTGAAACTCATAAGCAAAATATCTTTTATGAAGGATTAAATTTGCTATGCACTAAATGTGGTCGGATGGGACATAATCAAAGGATTTGTACCTATCAATTACAAGATAAAGTTACTATTGATATGGCTACCAATACACTCCCAACTATTTCTACCCCTAACTTAGCAAATAATCATATTACATCTACTGAGGAATGGAAAACAGTGCAATTTCCCAAACGTAAAAATTCCATGACAATCAATCCTTACAAAGCAAATCAACTACAATCAAAGCAACCTTTGGGTGATACTCCTACAAAGTCTTCAGGTAAGTACGTATCCACAACCCCTAATAATCTTCCCTTTACAAAATTAACCATTAACAATACTACCCCTATACTTACTACTCAAAATAGTCCTAAACAACCTATAACCCCTGTGAGCACGTGATTTTTGCCCTATATGAGAATTACTCCCAAAAAATACAAAATAAAATAGTTTTTGTTTGTTTGCAATTGTCGTGAATTTTATGTTATTTGTCTTGTATTGTTTACATTTGTTTGTGCATTTTTATTTGTTAAATCAATGAAAATATAAAATATGTCGCATTTTAGGATTAAATACTGCAATTAGGAGCAATTGAGTTTGCTTTACAAAAATAAAAACCGAAAAATAACGTACTTCGCATTTTAGTGTCTAATGTCAAATTGTGTGATTTTTTTGTATTTAATTTTGTGTGATAATTATTATTTAGGGTTAATTAGTATTTCTTAAGCTAATTTTGGTTTTTACAATTTAATTTAGAATTTTAGTAATTAGGAATTAAAAAAAGGAAAATAATAGAAAAGGAAGAAATGAAATAAAGAGCAAAGCCGGACTGGGCTGTTTCAATTTGGACCAAAATCAGGCCCAAACCTCATCCCTCACCCGGTCCAGACCAGCCAACCTCAGAGACGGGCGAAACGGCGTAGTGTGATGTTGAAACTACGTCATTTCGTCATCAAAAGATCTCTGCCGACCATTCAAATCAATCCAACGGTCACAAATGCACCCCCGTACCCATCATTCTAGCCCGATCCGGTCTCACAAGAGACCAACCCGACTTTTAGTATGACTGAACGACGTCGTTTCACTTAAGTAAACTATCAAATTCGTTGATATCGTTTGATCGAACGCCTTGGATCAGATCTCCCGTCCAATATATATTCCCAAACACACCCCACACCCCCCAAGCCAAACCCCCAACTTCATTGTCTCTAAGCCTTAGAGACCCGAATAACCCTCCACTTTCGACCACCGTACTCCACCTATCGGAAATTTCCTCATGGCGATTTCGGTGGCCCAAATCGTCCAAATATTACACCCTAGGCTCACCATGACCTCCCCGTCCCAACCCCCATAACAGGTTCTATCGAATCCCAACCAGGCTCTTCGACTATTCAATCGAAGAATCAGTCAAAACCCTAATCCATCCAATGGCCACCAAACTTACACCCCTTGACCCCTAGACCTCCCTCACCACTAGAACACCGTTGGTTTCCGTCAAATCATTCCAAAACTCGTCGAATACTGTTTTAACCACATGAACCTTAGCGCCGCCACAAAATACCTTGGTGGCGGCGCCAAACCTAAACAGTCCCAAAGTTACACCCTTTGACCACCTGAGCCTCCCCATTCCCACTACCCTAACAGTTTTCTTCGAATCAGTACCAAAGGATTCGAATCTTCGATCCGAGAAACAACCAGGAAACCTTTGTAAGGCCCCGTGAAATCCCTACTCAAAAACCCGAATCTCGTGGTGCCAAGTTAGGATCGTGTGTTAGAAATTAGTAAATAAGCTCGCCGCGGCACAGACCTTTTTGGATCGAATAATGCATTAAAATGTCAAGAATACGTTTCCAGAATAATGGAAGAAACGCAGTCCAGAATGTTTCGCATAATCGAAATGCCTCTGCCACAGAGTGAGGCAAAATGTTGGTTAAAATTGAAGTCAGTTATGCGGTCGAAATGCGGTCGCATAATAAAAAATGCGGACCGCATAGTCGTCACATATTTTCCTTTGAATTTGCGAAGGTCAGTTCTGCGGTGCACTTTGCGACCGCAGAACATGAATGCGGACCAGATTCTTACTGCAGACCGAGTCAGAATATTTAGTTTTTGGGGAACATTCTGCGGTCCATTATAAGGACAACATGTTTACTTTGCGATCGCAAATGTGACCGCATAGTTGACTCGGGGCTCTAATTTTCTAATTTTTAACCCAACTTCCATATCGATATAACCGGTGTTCTAGCTCATTTGAACATTCATCTGAGAAATTCTAGAGAGAGGAAGAGGTTTCTTAGAGAGGGAAAGTCTCTCATCAAATTATTTCTTAGGTTTGGGCTAAATCATTAAAGAAAATCAAGTGAAGGCTCCTGAATCTTCATCCCAAGAGATTGAAGAACTAAGAGTTCCGGAAATTTGTAAAAGAGTAAGGAACAACTTTATTGAGGTATGTATGGCTAAAACCCCCTTTTATTAGAAATCGAGCTCCGTTGGTGCTTACGAACGTGTGGTAAGAGTTGAATTGGCTAGTGTATTGATTGTTATTGCAAAATTAATTGATTTGCATATATCTATACATATTCGTGAAGGATGTGCCTCAATGTGTATAACATACCAATATTGATAATTAGATAAAGATGAAAAGAACGGTTATATGTTGAAATAATTGGGTTATAAGCTGCCACTGAAACAAAGAATTATTCATGCTAGCTATGTGCTCACTATTTGTGATTTCAACTTGAATCATCATTGATATACGTGTCTATGATCACAACTTATAAAACTAATATTGAAAAGGGAAAATGATGTGATGAGGGTGGCCATGAGTGCCCAGAAATTTGTTACGATATGTGTGGAATAAGGATTTGGAGGAGTTGACTAATGAGAATGGAGAAATGCCTAGGCAGGCGGCTTAGCCGATCGGGTCGTGATCGGACACCATGCCGCACACATGGTGGAAATGTGCTGATATTGAATCCCGTATAAGGGAAATGAAATATTGATTGAAAGTAATGCCTCCAATGAGGTGACCTAGCCGGTCGGGTCGTGACCGGACTCCGCTCGAGATGGCGGTGGTGATGAGAACAGTGGTGAACACGTGACAGAATTGCCCTAATCGGTGTTATGGAAATTGTATGAAGAATTATATGAATTGGTTCTTTGATTTGCCCGTATTAATTGCTTGTATCTATTTGATAGTTCTTTCTAGTAAAATGGTGTTTAGTTATATATACCAGTACAATTCAAATGTACTGACGCCCCTTTTGCCGGGGGCGCTACATTCGTGTTATGATTGTAGGTGACTCCATAGCGGACAGTGCCGACCATGTGTAGCGGAGCGTTCTTCTACTCGAAGTCTCGGTGAGCCCCTTATTCTTCCAAGGGGTTGCATGGCGTATCTTTTGTTATTACAGCTTTTCACTTTTGAGGTATAGTCGGGGCCTTGTTGCCGGCATAATCATGCTTATCTGTTGTATCCTTAGAGGCTCCAAAGACACTAGTGTGGGTTATGTACGGGTTTTGGGGAGTCCCCTCCATGTATATGTTGTAATCCTAAACTTGTGATCTCCTTAAGCCGCAACTCTAACAGAATCCGTAAAGCTAGCTTATGAACGGCAAATTTTTATGATATAAAATGAACCAGTAATGTGGTATACACCGTGTATTAACGTTCAAATTAACCAAAGGCATGAGTTCCGCATTCATATTGAGTTGGGGTGGAAAGTGTTCGGTAAGGCTTGCTCGGTAGGGTTCACTTGATTGAGCACCGGTCGCGCTTCCCGAGGTTGGGTCATGACAACCTTAACTCTGGGACTAAGGAAAATTCGAAGAAATTGAGGTCGTAATCGACCTTAGTCGAATGTTCTTAGTCGAGAACATTCGCTTAAGGTTCATTTCAGTCTCAAATCAGAAGCAGAGGTTCGAGTTCAAGTTAGATCACCAAATTTTGATTTCCAGTTCATCCGGTGAGTCCCTGTGATATTTTCTTCAAAGTTCCACTTGAATGTGTTTCTACCCCTCTACTTCTTTTTCTGTTTGTGCATTTTGTTAGTTTGGACTAATTAACTGGTAAGTAATTGTTGATAATTTCATTTGCCGCAATTAGACATATAACTGTCCATTCTAAGTTTGGTTCGAAATTAGATAATGTGTGCTCATTAGATGATTGTGCTGAAGTCCAAGAATGATAGTGTTTGTGTGTTGTTTCTCTGATTGTCGTTTGATTTTTAACCATCTTCATAGGTCCTTGTTTGAGTCTGTGACAATCCTTTGTCATCACTGGTTTAACTGCATTCATTTTGTTCTATTGGTATGACGATCGATTCACCTTAATGAATTCAATGATCGATTTGAATAACCAAATAGTTCAAACTGTGATAAAGAGATTGTCCCTCTTTAAACTAGGGTAGTGAGTGGTCTGTCACAGAGATTTCAGGGGTAATTTGGACTCAAAATTTGAAATGATTTGAGTGCTCTTTCAATAAGCACTAATTTGCCATTAAAATAATGTATTTGTTTAAACAATAATGGGGAACAAGACATAATGGTATAGGCAATTTTAAGAGAAATGATTAAACAAATGGGCAACCCATAACTTTGAATTAGAAATGACAGAAGACACTAAGTAATGGGCTGTAAGGGAATATCATGGGCAAAGAATGATTTTAATAATGGTTTTAAGAGCTAACAGGTCTATTTTGAGCATATAAAGAGAACACTTTGGACAGAATAAGGGCTGGTTTTTGAATCCAAAAAAAATTAGTTTCTTAAAGAGTTTAAGGAGATCATTTTAAAAGTTATCTTGAGAGTTTTAAGGGTCAGGTCTTGGGGTTCAGTTAAAAAGGGCGAGGAAAGTTTTCGAGGGTCTTGAATCATTCCTTTAGAGTGTCGAGAAGTTCTTAATTCAAATCATTTCTTAAGACAGTCTTTAAGAGGTCCAAAAAATCAGTCTTGAAAGCTCCTAGAATCAATTTGAGAGGGCATTTGAAAGTGTTTGGTGATTTATTTGAGGGTTGCTGGATATTATCTGATTGCCGAAAGTTGTTCTATGACTGCCTAGTTTAATTCTAGTAGATGCAGTGTTTTGGTTAAGCTTCTTTCTTCCTGGGCATTTTGACTGTGGTTTGGTCTTGAATTGGTTCCTTGAACTTTTGCTGGTGTTATTTGCTGCCGCCTGCTGTTACTCTTGCTGATTCCTTCTTCTTCTCATTCCTTTTAATTTTCCAGGTATTTGTTTCTCTCCTGATGTATTGAAGCTGATATTGAAGTGGAAATGCAAATGAAATATTTACCCCTGTTGCTTATTGAGCTCTGCCTGTTTTGGACCACTATGTATTGATGCCTAAATAATTTAGACGTAATAGCTTAATGTAGCCTAGTTATAGTTTGCATATGACTGTATAACTGGACTGAAATTGGATTATAATTGGACTGTGTTAGATGATAGCTGTTCAGTTTAAGTATTTTAGACGTTGGCTGTTTTAATTAACTGCGTTATCAGTATAGTGTAGCGTAGTCAAATTTGCTTTCAATAAGTTATAGATAAATAGGTCTAAATAGTTTTCTAGCATGCTATTTCAATGTTTCCAGATATGAGATCGCGAGTTATGTGAGTGAATGATGCTAGTTTGAACAATATTGGTAAATAACATTAGTTTTCAAATGTCAGTGATTAACGTTGGTTTTAGTTTCAATAGTTGTAAAAAACAAGTTCCAAATAGTTTTGGATTTCGTGTAGTTAATTCCAATAATGTTAGATCGAAATCGCTTGAGAATAGTTAGTTTGCTTTGTTGTCAAATTCAGGTTTCTCTTTTAATTTTCAACTTTAGTAATAGGCACCAATAGGCAAAGGAATAAGAAAACAGATCATGAAATGAAAAATACAAAATGGACGTTTAAATAAAGCGTTGGCTTGCCCGGCCAGAGGTTCGATCTTCGGATCTCCCCAACGTCGTCGGATCAGCTTGGCTGATTCGGGCTAAGTCCAGGCCCAATGCATGCGGCTATTGGACCTTTGTCCAAAGTGTACATATTTTATGGTTTGGGCTCGTTTGGCAACTGGCTTGTTCGTATTCATATGGCCTACTGTGGGTTTTAAGTTAGGTAGTGGTTTCAAACTAAAAGGCGCCCCCTTTTGTTTGGATCTGGACTTAAACTCGAAGCTCGAATTTTATAATAATAAAAATTAATTAGGATTTTTCCTTTTATTTTAGAGACAAAAAGATATAGAAAATCATAGTTGCTTTAGCCTTGCCCTTTCAATAATAAATGAGACGAGTCTCGCCGAATAAAACACATATATTGCGGGGCCCTCATAATTGTATACTAAAATACTTATATTTCAGGACGAGCCATTTAGCGAATTTCATGGCCTTCCCAAAATAATAACGCGCTTGTATCTTTAGGCGCACTTTTAATAATTTACTTTCTTAAACTCGGGTGCACATTTATGTGACCCAAATCCAAATCACTACGGAGTCGAAATATGTCAATAACCACGGGTACATTGATGTGACATGGTTCGAGGTGTGCTTTCACGACGTTGCAATTCTCCCTAAAAATAATAATAAAGCGGTAAATAATCTTTAAAATTGCACTATAGGATAACATGTATTAAAATAAGATATTAAGCCATTTGTAACAGTTTAAGTGACCGTTCTAGAACCACGGTATCCGGGGGTGCCTAACACCTACCCTCGGGTCAACAGAATTCCTTACTTAGAATTTCTGGTTCGCAGACTTCACTTGGAAAGTCAAAAATTTCCTTGATTTGGGATTCAAGATAAACCGGTGACTTGGGACACCAAAAGCCAAACCTTTCCCAAGTGGCCACTCTGAAATAAATAAATAATCCCATTTCGAATAATGTCACTTAAATTGGAAAAACTCCCTCATATTTATCTTCCGGGGTAGGTGCATAAAAAGGAGGTGTGACAACCCCTCTGCTAACTAGTAATCAATTTGCTACCCTAATACCAACTGATTTGGATAAGTCTAGTCCAATTAATCCACTAGAGGAGAATACACTATTACCTCCTCCACTTTCCACTCAATTACCTTCCCAGTCGGCCCAATTACAAATGAAGGCTATTCAAAACCAAGTCTAAGCCATGCAGACATCCACGATAGGCACACCCACATGCAAAACATCTTCCTTAGTCAAAACACTCATTATTCACCACCCCAAGAAAACCTAACACAAAATCTACCCAATTATCCCATAACCGGATTACAAACAACAATGCATAACCCTATATCTCCCATGCAACTAGGGTATGATGATCTTCCCACCCATTCAAACCACTCAAACACACAAACAATAAATCAGTCATTCAAACTGCCCAAAACTACCATAGAATTAGCTTCCTCTATAGTTCATTCAAATCCGAAAATATTCAATACTGTTAAAACAAATACTACACTCAAACAACACTCCCAATCTATCAACCAAGAAGATGTTCACACCCAATCTAAATTATCTGCGCAGACCACAAACTTCACCCAGGCAAACCCCTCATCGTCTCCAATACATCAAAAATCCATTCTCCTATCCTCCTTCTTATCTGATAATGGAACCCAATACCATTATCTACACAGATCAAACCCCCCATGCACCAACACAACTAACTTCCTGGCTCGAGACATGATTATAAAATCATGCATTAACATTCACGATGGAAGTCAATCATCAGAAGGTAACAATTCTCATAAGTCATCCTAGGGACTTAACACAGATAGTAGAGGAGGGAATGCAGTTAGAACGGAGATCTATGGGAGATACCACTGGTTTATTATGCAAGCACCATATCTAGCACCATATCACCCACTTCCTCTCCCAACACCATATTAGGATCCACTCCATCTTTACCCACATCTTCTTCAAATGACTTTTTATCCAGCACCCACTCTTGCCATACCATGGATCCAACCCTACGTGACTCCACCAACAAATATACTACCATTGGAACCAATAATACCTCCAACACCAACCCCATCACCAACTCACTCACCACCCCCATTCCCAGTCAAATCGAACAAGACACCAACTTCCAGGCAGAACTAGAAGCAGTTGTCGTTTACAACAAAGAAACACGACCAATTCATGCATGTCTCGATGGAATCAAGGTCTTTTCCAAAAGGAGGAGTACGAAAGGAAAATATTCATTAGGTGTCCTCCGAATCTACTAACAACATCATTCAGACTAAGGCCAACTACAAATCCAGACGTAGGGAAGTATGCCATGCTTCTATTTTCCACATTTCTCCTTCGACCAGGGCAGTCAAGCTGCCAGAGGAACCACATGAGCAGTCAACAACTTGAACCACTTCTTAGCCATATGAATTTTATTATTTGGAATTGTAGGGGTGCTCAGTCAGATGATTTTAGAAGAAATTTTCGTTCATTACTTGACTACAATAGACCATCATTGGTTGTGTTGTTGGAAACTCACTGACTACAATAGTTAAGGAGGATTTTAATTTTACTGGCTTAATTGAAGTTGCTGGAACTGGCCAGTCGGGTGGAATTGCTATTTTATGGCTTTCAGATGTGCTTCATGTGGAACCACTGGCCACTACTTCACAGGAAATACATACATTGCCATATTCAGGTTCTCCCTCTTCCATTTAATTTTTTATTTACTACCATATATGCTAGTAATGACTTAGCAACCAGACAATCTTTATGGCATAATATAATATGTGTATATGATAATTATAAGGGTCCATGGGTATTAGGTGGTAATTTTAATGAGATACTGCATGCAAGTGATAAATTTGGTGGACTATCTATTAATAATTCAAGATCAAATAGGTTATTAGACTATTTAAATTATTCACGTTTAATGGACTTGGGATACAAAGATAGTCGTTATACATGGACAAATGGTAGACATAATACTTTTAATATACTGGAACGTATTGATCGTATTATGGATAATTACGAGTGGCTCAAATAATACCCTAATGCACTGGTTACACATCTTCCTCGTACACATTCAGACCACTGTCCTATAAAATTAGAACTCCAACACTGTCTTTAACCTCGAAAAAACATTTTTAGGTTTGAAACTATTTGGACTACACACCCTACTTTTAATCTATAGTGCAACAACCATGGCTTGACAATATATTTTTAATACCTACTATTAATCAATTCACTAGTACAGTACAAGAATGGAATAAATTCACTTTTGGTAATTTATTTACTCTCAAAAAGATAATACTAGCTCGTTTGAATGGTATTCAATCCTATGTCAATTACCCAACTAGTACTTTTCTACACAACCTGGAATATACATTTACTCTGGAATTTAATAAAATCCTTAAACTTGAGGAGGATTTTTGAAAATTAAAGTCACGTATTGACTGGTTGAATGATGGTGATGCGAATATAAAATTTTTCCACCTTACCACTATAAATTGTAGAAGACATAATCATATAACTGCAATTCAAGATCAGGGAGAAACTGGATAACTGATCCTTATCATATTAGTGATCATATTACCCAATACTATCAACATCTATTTACCATTCAACAAATAAATTCTACTACAAATAATTATCTACAGCCTTTCAATATTTTAACAACACATGAACAAGCTGGTTTAATCAATACATTGCAAGACTGTGAAATTATTAATGCTATTAACTCTTTTAAACCCCTAAAAGTACCAGGACCAGGTGGACTTCATCCTGTATTTTACCAAAAATATTGGCACATTATTGGTAATTCTGTTAAACACTACTGTCATAAAGTTTTTAAAGAATATCAGATTGACCCTTCTATCAATACAACATTCATTTGTTTAATTTCTAAAAATAATACTGCATCCACAATATCACAATTCTTACTTATTAGTCTTTGCAATACGATCTATAAAATTATTATAGAAATAATTGTAAACAGGCTAAAACCTATCCTGGGATCTAACTCAATCCAATTTCCAAAAGAATAAAAGGGCTACTGATAATGCTACCATTGTACAAGAAAGTATTACCAAATTTCAAAAAATAAAGGGTAATAATTTAAATATGCTATTAAAGCTGGATCTGGAAAAAGCTTTTGATAAATTACAGTGGTCGTTTATATATAATACACTAGTCACTCTTCATTTCCCATCTCCCTTTATCCAACTAATTGTGTCTTGTATAACCACTACTACTACTTCTATTTTGATAAATGGTGAGCCTACATAATACTTCACACAATCAAGAGGTATTAGACAGGGAGATACGTTATCACCATACTTATTTATTCTATGCTTGGAAATGCTTTCATGCAAAATAAATGCATCAGTGGATTATCATAACTGGATACCAATCTCAATGGGAAATAAGGGGCCTCAGTTATCCCACTTATTTTTTGGTGATGATATAATTCTCACATCTAAAATAACTGATAAATCTTGCCAATCAATTGTTAATACTATAAATCATTTTACGTATCACTCAGGACAAACTATAAATTTTGATAAATCTAAAATCTTCTTCTCCAATAACTGCTCCCCGAATATAAGAACTACTATACTACAAATTTTCAGAGTGAATGAAGGGAAAAGTTTTGGATAATACTTAGGTTTCCCTATCTTTACTAAGAAGCCTACTAAAAGGGATTACCAATTCTTAATTGACAATTTCAAGAATAAATTAGCAGGTTAAAAAACGAACTTTTTATCGAAAGCAGGAAGGACTACTGTCACGACCCCAGTTCGCCCTCCGTGAAAATATCGTGATGGCACCTAGTCCTTACAACTATGTAAGCCTAACAATGCTAAATTTATACAACTTGCGGAAAAACAAACTAAATTGCGGAAGCAAACAACTGAGAATTTTACTATCAAAAGAAACTTGTGTATAAGTGCCATTTGGCATAATACAACCCATATCACGAAATCCAAACAAACTCCCAAAATCCGAAAACTCCTAGGAAACACAGGCTAATAGAATTCCAATAAGTATTCTAATCTCCAGAATAACTACATCAAAAGTATGATAGGATAACAACTCTACAACTAGAATAAGGAAGAAGACTCTTCGGTCTGCGGACACTGCAGATATACCTCGAAGTCTCTGTATGTCTCCTCGCCTCAAGGATAGTGCGCCTGAGTAGAGGTACCTGTATGATTTGCACATGAAAAACATGCGCAGGAAGGGCATGAGTACATCACATCGGTACTCAGTAAGTGCCAAGCCTAACCTCGGTTGGGTAGTGATGAGGAAAGGTCAGGGCCCTACTGAGGCAAAAATATAACAGTAGCAATAATTAACAGTGTGGAAATCTGACAAAAATAATAAACGCAGCAGTGTAATAAGGCAAATCAACGAAACAATAATAACTACCAGGATAAAGCAGAAACACAGGGTAAACTGTCCCGTAGTCCCAAAATAAAAGTGCAGGGGGGTCTCCCGGGAATCGAACCCGTAGTCCCAAAGTAAAAGTGCAGGGGGATCTCCCGGAAATCGAACCCGTAGTCCCAAAGTAAACAAACAAGGGGGGGGGGAAGCTACTGGAATCCCACATCCGTAGTCCCAATGTAAATGCGTAATCACAGCCAGAAACAAACTAAGGGATAAGTATTAAAAACGGAGTAGCAGATAGAACTAGCCTAGCATGCTTCACGTAGTACGATTAAACAACTTAAGCAATTAGGCGATTATGTCAGGCAGACATGCTTCCCTAGTCTAGCACAAGTAATAAGCTTCAAGTAAGATAAGGAAAATAAGAAAGAAAGTTAAATATTAACAACTTAAGTAAAACCGGATTTTCATCAATCAGCTCAAGTACGCGCTCGTCACCTCGCGTACAAGGCACTCAAATATTAAGAACAAATCCTAAGGGAAAAGGCCCCCCACACAAAGTTAGACAAGCCACTTACCTCGAACCGGCTCAATATCAGCAGAAACCACGCCTTTGCCACGAGTATTCGACTCCAAATGACTCAAATCTATTTAATTAAATTGCATAATGTAAATAATAATTCAAGTAATTTATTCTACCATTAAATTCTAAGCTAACACACGAAATTATGTAAAATGACCAAAATACTCCTCGGGCCCCACGTCTCGGAACCTGGTAAAATTTACATTTCCATAAACCTCGCACTCTCACGAGTCTAACTATACCGAAATTACCAAATTCGCATATCATTTCGACCTTCAAATCAATGATTCTATCCAAGAGGGTTTTCTATCCTTTTCAACAAAATTCTCAGATTAAACACCAAAACTTGTAATAGATTTGAGTTATACAACCAAAATTGAGTTAAGAACACTTACCCCGTTGTTCTCCAAGAAAATATGTCCAAAAATTGCCCAAACCGAGCTCCAAATCGTTAAAAAATGGGAAATAGGAACGAAGTCCCATTTTCAAAACTTAAACATTCTGTCCAGGCCATTGTCCGCTTTTGCGGTCCCACTTTTTCGAAAAAACCAACCGCTTCTGTGGTCTCCTTCAAAGCCCGACCAACCGCTTATGCGGTCTTCCCATCGCAGAAGCGGGTTTGCTTCAGCGGAACAATCTCCGCTTCTGCGGTTCCTTGCCAAACGCCCACTTCCACTTATCCAGATGCCTGGCCACTTATGCGGCTCCAGAACCGCAGAAGCAAAAATACCAGAAGCAGCAGGCCTAAAATCTTCATAAGTCCAAAAATTCTCCGTTTAGCCATCCGAATTCATCCCGAGGCCCCCGTGACCTCAACCAAAAATACCAATACATCCTATAACGTTATTCAAACTTGTTCCAATTATTAAAGCACCTCAACTAACATCAAAATCTTCAAATTACATTGAATTCAAACCTAAGTTCTTTTAAAACTTCAAAAATACGCATTCGATCAAAAACCCGACCAAACCACGCCCAAATGACCTAAAATTTTGCAAGCACGTCCCAATTGACATGGCGGTGCTACAGCAAGTTCCGGAATTCCATTCCGACCCTCGGATCAAAATTTCACCTATCAACCAGAAATCGCCAAAATACTAACTTTCGGCAATTCTAGCCTAAATGAGCTATGGACTTCCAAAATACATTCCGAACACGCTCCCAACCCCAAAATCACCTAACAGAGCTAACGGAACCATCAGATTTCCATTCCGAGGCCGTCTTCACATTGTTCCAACTACGGACCATTTTCCAACACTTAAGCTCTCATTTAGGGACTAAGTGTCCGAAAATTCTCCGAAATCCAATACCGAGCGTCCCGGCAACACAAAATAGCAGAAAAGAACTTAGGGGAAACTGTTAATAGGGGATCGGGGCGTAAATTCTAAAAACGATCGGCTGGTTTGTTACATCCTCTCACACTTAAACATTCGTTCGTCCTCAAACGAGCATAAAGGACATACCTGAAGTAGTGAAAAAATGAGGGTATTGGCTGCGCATATCTCACTCGGTCTCCCAAGTTGCCTCCTCAACATAAGATAAATCCTTGTCCAACTGGAATAAGCTAAAATCTAACTCGTGCGACGGGTTCCTGTGTTATTTTCGAAGCATCGAAACATGAAATACCGGATGAACTCCTGCCAAGATGGGAGGTAAAGTAAGTTCATAAGCAATCTCCCCAACCCGCTTCAATATCTCAAAAGGGACAATGAACCTCAGATCATTCCCTTTCTTCCCAAATCTAATAACGCCCTTCATAAGTGAGACATGAAACAAAACTCGCTATCCGACCCTATATGAGACATCACGAACCTTCCTATCCACGTAACTCTTCTGTCTGGACTGTGCTGTATGGAGTTTATCCTGAATTACCTTAACCTTCTCCAACGCATCCTGAACCAAATCTGTACCCAACAGTCTAGCCTTACCCGGTTCAAACCAACCCCCCAGGTCTCTGGTGCTCATAATTCACTTGCTTACAGTTGAGGCACCGAGGTACAAACCCGACTAGGCTGCAAAAGATCCAATCTCATAAACTGACTGGCTAAGGCCTGAACATCCATCGCCATAGGCCTATCTAATAGTGGTAGGTAAGCCAAACTTCCCAAACTCTCTGCCCGGCGGCTCAAAGCATCGTCCACTACATTGGCCTTGCCCGGGTGATAGAGGATAGTGATGTCATAATCCTTTCGCAACTCTAACCATATCCTCTGGCGCAAATCCAGATCCTTTTGCTTGAACAAGTGCTGCAAACTCCAATGATCAATATAGATCTCATAAGGTACACCGTACAATTAATGATGCCAGATCTTTAACGGGTGAGCAATAGCAGCTAACTCAAGATCATGAACCGGATAATTCTTCTCATTTACCTTCAACTCTCCGGATGCGTAGGCAATCACCCTACCGTCCTGCACCAATACCACTTCAAGGCCAATCATCGAGGCATCACAATAGACAGTATAAGACCCCTAAACTATAGGCAATATCAAAACTGGGGCTGTAGTAAAAGCTGTATTGAGCTTCTGAAAGCTCGCCTCACACTCCTCTGTCCACTGAAATGGAGCACCCTTCTGAGTCAATCTAGTCATAGGAGCTGCAATCGATGAAAACCCCTCCACAAAAAGACGGTAGTAACCCGCCAAGCCGAGGAAACTGCGAATCTCTGTAGCTGAGGAGGGTGTAGGCCAACTCTGCATTGCCTCTATCTTCTTTGGATCCACCCGAATACCCTCACTCGCTACCACGTGGCCTAAGAATGCCACAGAATCTAACCAGAACTCACATTTTATGAACTTTGCATATAACTTCTTTTCTCTCAGTGTCTGAAGCACTATCCTCAGGTGCTGCACATGATCTTCCCAACTTCGGGAGTATACAAGAATATCATCTATGAAAACAACTACGAATGAATCGAGATATGGCCTGAACAACTTTGCATCAAATGCATAAAGGCTGCTGGGGCATTGGTCAGCCCAAATGACATTACAAGGAACTCGTAATGACCATACCGAGTCTTGAAAGCAGTCTTCGGGATATCTGGCTCCCGAATCTTTAACTGATGGTAACCTGAATGCAAATCAATCTTAGAAAACACCTGTGCACCCTGAAGCTGGTCAGATAGATCATCAATATGAGGAAAGGGATAACGGTTCTTCACTGTAACCTTATTCAACTGGGAATAATCGATGCACATACGCATAGAACCATCCTTATTCTTTACAAACAAGATAGGGGAACCCCAAGGTGATACACTGGGTCGAATAAAACCCTTATCAAGCAATTCCTGCAACTGATCCTTCAACTTAACTGAAGGTTTCACCTCATCCTTAGTTCATTACCTTAGGACAGGACCCAAACTTCAACATCTGACATTCATCGTAGGATTTGATTTCCACATCATCACACTGCATTAGTCTTATTTCAACACACTTCAACTTTTAATAGCGCTTGAATACTTCAAAATTTGTTTTTTTTTCTTCAAGATGTTACATTCTCCCACACTTAGGGTCATTCGTCCTCAAATACACAACGTAACTTATCTCTTTCTTCGCATATCTTAATGTCTCAAATTTTGCTAACCCCCATTTTTTTCCAGAAATTTCGGCAGAGCCTCCCCTGTAATTGGGCCTATCCACCTGCCAGAGTAACACCAAAACAACTCCTAACAACACATCCACAACCCAATGAAATACTGCAATGTATATATCAATAATACTAATCTTTGCATTACAAATATCACATTATCATAATGATATCTGGACATGAAACACATCATCTGTTTGCCCATAACCACGTCTCTGGCCATAAAAGTTCATAAATTACAACATTGTCAATTAACCTTATGTCAACAAACATCTTATTTCAAACCTCCACTTTACTCACAACGAGGCATGGAGACCTCATAATTACTCACCCGAATTAATGAGTCACATTTATCGCCACCTTGGCGCCCGTCTCATAGGCTAAAACTCAACGTTTACAACACAAAAATGGCTGAATATGAACATAAAATATACAAGAATTGTCAAATAAGCCTAACAGGCATGACTCCTATTTAAAATATAGTATAAAATTTTAAATTTCATAAAAGGAGAATTTTTAAACACATAAACCTTTCACCACCAGGACCTTGTCCTTATATAACATCCACCGCATCTTGTAGCTCGGTTTAAAATATTTCACATTATATAAAAATTTGAGGATCTCATCCTCAACTCTTGAATCATAAGTGTTTGCACATTGTGCCAACTGAAATTTTTCATTTCCTTTCTTTCTTCTTTTCAATAATTTCTGTCAAAGAAAATCACAACATATAATGAACCCTTATACCGATAGGGAATTTAATTGACAATTGAAATTAATTATCCTGAAATTACATCAAAACCCACTGTAGTAAGTAATAGAAAGTCACTTTTAGCCTCATAGATATTCTTAGTGACCAACACATAATGATAAGGATATCTATCTCCATATAATAGCCGAACGTGAGTATTCACATAAGTAGATTTTAGGATTACGAAGCTCACTCATGAGTGGAGCATATTAAGAGGACTCGCCTCAATTTTCAAAACCAAATAGAATTAAGGAAAATATCCTTTTTATAACAATCAGAATTGTACATGTAATGGCACCATCTGGTGTAGTGGCCTCAGCCATACTATAGCAATTATATCAATGGGTTGGACATCCACCTCTTAGGCGCCATCTACCCGTTCGTTCTCCATCTCTAACTTGTAGCGTATGTAGATTAGTAACTATAAGAGAGTCTGTTTACTGTGTGTTCTGATGAAATAGATTTCTCCCAAGTCTGGGATAATTTCTCAAGATGTTTCTAGTATCACCACATTCATAACAACCCATCTGCAGTTCGGCTGCTCATACTGAGTCTGTGCCGGATAACTAGAATAACCATTTAAGGAATCCCATGCTAGTGGTGCATTAAGAGATAATTGTCCTATGAGAGTGCCCTGATTAATTGGAGCACTACGAGTATTCTGAAATTGTTTTCATTTCCCTGCTGATACTGAAATGTAGAATTATTATGGACGTAAGAACATCGAAAGTCCCAACATCATCCCATACAAATCTTAGCTCTTACTCATATACAAGTTTCAGAGAACTTTTGAATACCACATAAATACATCTCATGCCAAATCTGCTATGACACATGACCCACAATTTGACCGTTGATAGTGGACTCCCTTCACTTGGTGCAAGGCCATAGGATACATCCTGATACTCCACAATACTAACCTTTATCGCTCGTATGTCACCATCATAAGACACCTCAAGCCATTTGTTTGTCATATGTCCTTCTTAGGACAGTTAAACTTACTTCCTCCAGCATCTCGGTTGCTATTGTACCCTTCGCAAAATAAATATCTCATACGAACCACATAGTCTCTATTACCACCAACTGTCTTCAGATCTACATCCACCTCGTGACTCTACCATTACCGCAACAATTAGGCAATTAAGTAAACCTTCTTAAGACCGTACTTATCAACCAGATGTCAGAACCTATTGCACCCCCATGTGCACAATTGAATGATCTCTCAATACTTCTGCATTATCGATACGGATGACATGCGGTAACAACGATTGAGTAAATTCTTGGCTCCCTTATAATCCTTCTGTACCATCACGAACCGTCGGCGCAAAATTGATATCGAGTGTGCAATTTCAATACACGAGTGGATGCAAAAAGAATATATGAAATAGGCTCCAAACTGAATAAATGATGCACGATAAGGAATGAAATGAAGTGGAATTTTCCTAACGGTTACATAGCCTCTCGTAGATATGTACAGACGTCTCCGTACCGATCAACGAGACTCTACTAAACCGGCCTGTGTTCCGTGACTCCTATGAACCTAGAGCTCTGATACCAACTTGTCACGACCCCAGTTCGCCCTCCGTGAACATGTCGTGATGGCACCTAGTCCTTACAACTAGGTAAGCCTAACAATGCAGAATTTATACAACTTGCGGAAAAATAAACTAAATGGCGGAAGCAAACAACTGAGCATTTTACTGTGAAAAGAAAACTGTGTATAAGTGCCACTTGGCATAATACAACCCATATCACGAAAACCAAACAAACTCCTAAAACCCGAAAACTCACAGGAAACACAGGCTAATAGAATTCCAGTAAGTAATCTAATCTCCAGAATAACTACATCAAAAGTATGATAGGATAACAACTCTACAACTAGAATAAGGAAGAAGACTCTTCGGTCTGCGAACGCTGCAGATATACCTCGAAGTCTCCGTATGTCTCCTCGCCTCAAGGATAGTGCGCCTGAGTAGAGGTACCTATATGATCTGCATATGAAAAACATGCGCAGGAAGGGCATGAGTACACCATAGCGGTACTCAGTAAGTGCCAAGCCTAACCTCGGTTGGGTAGTGACAAGGAAAGGTCTGGGCCCTACTAAGGCAAAGATATAACAGTAGCAATAATTAACAGTGTGGAAATTTGACAAAAATAATAAACGCAGCAGTGTAATAAGGCAAATCAACGAAACAATAATAACTACCAAGATAAAGCAGAAACACAGGGTAAACACAACTTAATCTCAAATACCAATGAGGGTCTCCCAGGATACCGTCCTGTAGCCCTCTCCTCAACTGTCCAATGGATCTTCCGGGATACCGTCCCGTAGTCCAACTCTCATACCATTATCAAAGGATCTCCCAGGATACCGTCCCGTAGTCCAATCATTTATGTGCAAGGGATCTCCCGGGATACCGTCCCGTAGTCCCGAAATAAAAATGTAGGGAGATCTCCCGGGATACCGTCCCGTAGTCCCAAAATAAAAGTGCAGGGGGATCTCCCGGGATATCGTCCCATAGTCCCAAAATAAAAGTGCAGGGGAATCTCCCAGGATACCGTCCCGTAGTCCCAAAATAAAAGTGCACGGGGATCTCCCGGGAATCGTACCTGTAGTCCCAAAGTAAAAGTGCAGGGGGATCTCCCGGGAATCAAACCCGTAGTCCCAAAGTAAACAAACAAGGGGGANTGTACAATCACAGCCAAAAAC
Organism: Nicotiana glauca; assembly: GCA_026770625.1. NCBI lineage: Eukaryota > Viridiplantae > Streptophyta > Magnoliopsida > Solanales > Solanaceae > Nicotiana > Nicotiana glauca. The sequence goes on from MU768772.1 coordinate 112,387, forward strand.
AAACCAAGGGATAAGTATGAAAAATGGAGTAGCAGATAGAACTAGCCTAGCATGCTTCACGTGGTACGATTAAACAACTTAAGCAATTAGGCAGTTATGTCAGGTAGACATGCTATCCTAGTCTAGAACAAGTAATAAGCTTCAAGTAAGATAAGGCAAATAAGAAAGAAAGTTAAATATTAACAACTTAAGTAAAACCGGATTTTTATCAATCAGCTCAAGTACGCGCTCCTCACCTCGCGTACAAGGCACTCAAATATCAAGAACAAATCCTAAGGAGAAAGGTCCCCAACATAAAGTTCGACAAGCCACTTACCTCGAACCGACTCAATATCAATAGAAACCACGCCTTTTCCACGAGTATTCGACTCCAAATGGCTCAAATCTATTCAATTAAATTGCGTAATGTAAATAATAATTCAAGTAATTTATTCTACCATTAAATTCTAAGCTAACACGCGAAATTATGTAAAATAACTAAAATACCCCTCGGGCCCCGTGTCTCGGAACCGGGTAAAATTTACATTTCCAGAAACCTCGCACTCTCACGAGTCTAACCATACCGAAATTACAAAATTCCCATATCATTTAGATCTTCAAATCAGTGATTCTATCCAAGAGGGATTTCTACCCTTTTCAACAAAATTCTCAGATTAAACACCAAAACTTTTAATAGATTCGAGTTATACAACCAAAATTGAGTTAAGAACACTTACTCCGTTGTTCTCCAAGAAAATCTGTTCAAAAATCGCCCAAACCGAGCTCCAAATCGTTAAAAAATGGGAAATGGGAATGAAGTCCCATTTCCAAAACTTAAACATTCTGTCCAGACCATTTTCCACTTCTACTGTCCAGGGACCGTTTCTGCAGTCCCGCTTTTGCGGAAAAATCAACTGCTTCTGCGGTCTCCTTCAAAGCCCGACCAACTGCTTATGTGGTCTTCCCATTGCAGAAGCGAGTCCGCTTCAGCGGAACAATCTCCGCTTCTGTGTTTCCTAGCCAAACGCCCACTTCCGCTTATGCAGTTGCCTGGCCGCTTATGCTGCTCCAAAACTACAGAAGCAAAAATACCAGAAGCAGCAGGCCTAAAATCTTCATAAATCCAAAAATTCTTCGTTAAGCCATTCGAATTCATCCCGAGGCCCCCGGGACCTCAACCGAAAATACCAATACATCCTATAATGTTATTCAAACTTGTTCCAATTATTAAAACACCTCAACTAACATCAAAATCTTCAAATTACATCGAATTCAAACCTAAGTTCTTTTAAAACGTCAAAAACATGCATTCGATCAAAAACCTGACGAAACCACATCCAAATGACCTCAATTTTTGCACGCACGTCCCAATTGACATGACGTTACTACAGCAACTTCCAGAATTCCGTTCTGACCCTTGGATCAAAATTTCACCAATCAACCGGAAATCGCCAAAATACTAACTTTCAGCATTTCTAGCCTAAATGAGCTACGGACTTCCAAAATACATTCCGAACACGCTCCCACCCACAAAATCACCTAACGGAGCTAACAGAACCATCAGATTTCCATTCCAAGGCCGTCTTCACACTGTTCCAACTACAGACCATTTTCCAACACTTAAGCTCTCATTTAGGGACTAAGTATCCGAAAATTCTCTGAAATCCAACGCCGACCGTCCTGGCAACCCAACATAGCAGAAAGGAACTTCGGGAAAATAGTTAATAAGGGATCAGGGCGTAAATTCTAAAAACAACCGGCCGGGTCGTTACAACTACTCTTATTCGTTCCACTTTAAGCCATCTTCCCAATCATATTATGCAATACTTTAAAATCCCTTCTTATATCATTTTCTATCTAAATCGTTGTCAACATAATTTCCTCTAGGGAACACTCAACAAAAGAAAAATTATATTTAATAAAGTGGGCTACCATTACAAAACCTCTGAATCAAGGAGGATTAGCCATACAGAACCTCTCTAATTCAAGCACTACATGCAAGTCTTGCATGGAGATTGTTTCAAAACCCTTATCAACTATGGGCACATGTGTTATTATACAATTACATACGACCACCACATTTGATCAAAAAACAAAATTCTACAACTTGTCATAATATTATGAAAGGCTGGTCCTACTATTGTTTAGGGTATAATTGGAATCTAATAACGGGGAAGCATGTAAACTTCTGGAATGACCCTTAGATAAGCCACAATTTTTTAATTCGTAATTGCATATACGTACCCCTTCTCCAATACGAGGAGAAATAAACTGTTTCACATTACTATTACAATCATCAATGGCACCTTAATATGTTACCTTTTTCTATACCCCCTAACTTACACACAACAATCACGAATATTTATATGCCATTTGTACATTCAACATTTGATAAAATATATTGGGCTCTCACACATAATGGCATTTTTTCTGTTAAATCAATGTACACTGCTATCATAAATAACACAGGTCCTACAACAGCTAAAGCACTCTATAGTTTTAAATGGATTTGGCAATTGCATGTTCCTCCAAAAATTTCTTTTTTCTTATGGACAGTTTGTCATAATCGACTTCCAACAACTGCATATCTCACAAGAATAGGTATTCTAAATTCATCTATATGTCCACAATGCCATATGGCACCTGAAACAGTACAACATCTCTTCCTAGAATGTCCAACTGCCATACAATTATGGACTATGCTTAAGATGTCAACTACAAATGCAAATTCCCTACAATCCCATAATGCTACTATAAATTGGTTATACCATTTTATACATCAACAGTCAATATTCAAACATCACACCATTCTAAATACCACCCTCATACCCTTTGCATTATGTGGAGTTTGGCTTATACAAAATAAAAATACAATAGATCATAAGAAAAACTTTTTGAATATATCCTGTATATTTAAAAAGGCTGCTGGATTTTATTACCTCACAAATACAATCTCAAAAAATTATGCTCTAATACCTTTATATATCAAATGGCACCCCCAAGCAACCCTTTCTACAAGCTTAATATTGATGGTTCTTGCTCCATCCAACAGAATAACTATGGTATTGGTTGTATTTTTCGTAATCATCTAGGACATTGGATCATAGGATTTGCAGGAACAATACTGCGTGGGACACCTATCCAGACGGAACTACTAGCTCTGCTCATGGGATTGAAACTTGTTGTCCAAAAGAACCTCAAACCTCTCATCATTGAGAGACGCACAGGCATTACTCGGTATGTTTACTACCAATACAATGCAATACACTAATATAATTAATGATTGCAGGTCATTACTATTATAGCTGGATAGTCCCCCTCTCCACAACATCTATAGGGAGCAAAATTGTATGGCAGATAGTCTGGCCAACTATGGAGCTTTGCATGCAAAGGAAAAATGTATAATTTTTGAAAGTCTACCACTTTTTTCTTCCACATTACATACACAAGATCAAGGAGGGATGCTTAGAAGAAGGTTGATTATAAAACAACAGCAACCCAGAGAATTAATGTGTCCACAGAGATTCGAGCTTGGATGCTTCAAGATACAAGAGACTTTAAATCCTTCAATAAACCAGTGGCACCAGCACCTCCTTCGTCCTCTACGGGTGGCAGTTAATTTATATGCTCATTTTGGACTATATATATAGACGCATTTTAAAAATTTTAGTCGAAGCGTACGGGTGCCATATCCGCCCCTGGCTTGAAGTGGTGAAAAAGGCACAATGTTACATTTATAGGTTTTCAATAACAACAATATCTGTGCTTTAGTACGGAAATGGCACAAGGGCTAACTCATGTATTCATTGCAGAAGTGCATGATTTATCTTAGGTATAAATGCTTTTACTGTTTGTTTAGAAACCCTTAATTGCTTAAATGCCATGATTCTATCACTAGTTCATGATAAAAATTAACTTACATACATTGAATTGCCCGCATGATAACTCAGTTAGCTCAGAATATCAGAAGTAATTGAATCTTTATTTGATTTGATTGTTGTTATGTCAATGATTGCATTCATTCAGATTCAGTTTAGATTAGATATATATGATCACACACAATATGGGAGAAGTAGAAACTTCCGTGGATGTGAGTGCCTTGGTGGCCCAGGCTACCTACCTCACACTTGCAAGCACACCATGTTTAAATTCAAATTTAGATTCAGAAAGGGGAAATGTGGTTAATCTCCCCGTGTGTAAAAGCTGTCACAGCGAGGAAATGGGACAGTCATCCTTATACTTGCAGGTGCAACTAGATTTATGTGTGTGGGAGATGTGGTTATCCTTCGTGAGTAAAAACGTCGCCAGGGCTGGGATTAAACTAGCCATCCTCACACTTGCATGCACTATTGTCACAACCCAAAATCATAACCATTTGGGGTCGTGATGGGGCCTAGCACTGCTTGGCAAGCCAACACACAACAGATAATATGAAAAAATTGCAATTACGACTAACAACAAGTTAATAATATAAAGTAAAAGCAACTCTATAATTATATATAATAAGTCTTGAACCAACATCTAATGTGAACCATCTCAAGATGTGAAGTCACAAGTACATGAGCATATCAGGTTCAGTTTTTGGTTCTAGAACCCGGCATAGGTTCATTACTATATTTATGACTTGTCTATCAAGTTTGGTGAGAAACGGAGTTAGTTTGACATGATTAGGACATTCGGTTATGAAAATAAAAGTTTAAAAGTTTTCTTGAAAATTTTATTTGATTTGTTGTTCAATTCGTAGTTCTAGGTGTTATTTGGGCAATGCGGTAGCAAGTTCGTATGATGTTACCAGACTTGTGTGCACGTTTGGTTTGGAGCCCTGAGGGCTCAGGTGAGTTTTGAATAAGCTAGGGAGAAAATTGAACATAGAAAAAATAGCTGGTGTATCAAGTTTGCAAATCTCGCATTTGCGAGGACTTGATTGTAAATGCAAGCCTGAATGCGAAGTCAGGCTCGCATTTGCAGATAGGGAGGGGGCTGGGTCAGCTTCGCTTTTGCAAATAGAAACACGCAAATGTGATGGGGGCAGGGTTCGCATATGCGGGAAAATTGTCGCATTTGTGACTGGGATCTGATCAAGCTAGGTAGACTCGTATTTGCGAGTCAAAAGTTTGCTTTTGCGAAGGACCTTGGCTCGCATTTGCGACATGTGTGTCGCAATTGCGAAGATAGCAGGCTCAGAGTCTCTTCGCACTTATGAGGAGTTGATCGCAATTGCGAACTTTGAGTCATAATTGCGTTATCTGCAGGTGGTTAAAAGAAAGGAGAATTGAGATTCTTGTTCATTCTTCAAATTTTCATAACAAGAAAACCCTCGAGGCGATTATCCTAGGCACCCTTCTTCCCCAAATTATTGGTAGTGATTCTAGCCCATTTCCTTTCAATATTTCATTACATTTTCTAAGATTTCAACCTAAAATCTAGTGTCTTCATGGTAGAAATTAGGGGTTTGGGTAGAATTAAAGATTTTTGTGAAATTGGGATTTAGACCTCAATTGAGGTTGGAGTAAAAACAAATTACATAACCGGGCTCGGGGGTGAATGGGTAATCGGGTTTTGGTCTGAATTTTAGGTTTGGACCAAGCGGGCCCGGTAGTTGACTTTTGTTTACTTTTTCAATAGTCATCTAAATTGAATATTTTACAACCGTGGGTGATTCCTAAGGCCTATTTTGAATTGTTTAGTTGATAATTTGCTAGATATTGTTGGTTCGGAGTCTTGTGTGAAAGGCAAAGTTGTGGTTGAGCTTTGAGTGGTGTTTGGAGTGAGGTAATTGTCGTGGTTAACCTTGACTTAAGGGAATTAGGAACCCTCAGACTATGTGCTATGTGAATTTCATGTTAGCGGTGTATATGCGAGGTGACGAGTGCTTATACACCGCCGAATTATCTTATTTCCTAATTTTCTGCTTTTTCTTAGTTATCTCTTTCCCTGTATTAACTGTTATATGCTCTAAATATTTTCCATGCTTAACTGCTACCTATTAATAATTGTCTTCTCCTGTTAATGATGTTAGAACTTTACATAGTTTCATGAGTCCCTGCTATTTGCTGAAATTGGCTTATTTGCACCTTCTAATTGTCAATTAATGGACTGGTTTTGCTGTGTAGTATTACTTATGTAGATTCCCATGTTATACAAGATTTTCTTTTTGGTTCAGTTTGGTATTCATTGATCATGAGGGTTCTCATGATTTGAATTGTTAAATTGACTGTGCACATTGAGTATTTGGTGCTAATATGGTAGGATCAGGTTGCATGCCGCAACAGGTGGAATAAGAGCGGATTAGTATGGTGGAATAAGGGTGAATTTGTATTATACGGTGGGATAGGGTTCATGCCACAACAAGTGGAATAAGGGTGGATTGATATGGTAAAATAAAGGGTGAATAATGATTTTCATATTGATATATGGTGGGATCGGGTTGCGCGCCACAATATATGTATGTCATTTACTATTGTTGATGTTATTACAGTGAAATAAGGGAGGATTCTGTGTTGTACGGTGGGATAGGGTTGCGCGCTGCAACAACCTATGTGTTTATATTTCCTTGAGATGTGTTGGTTTTCGGTATTCTCATTTGAAAAGTTAAGGATTTGTAATTCTGGACGCTACTGGCTTATTACTTGAGGCTGTAATAATTATTTGCAGTAGACTTTCTTATCATGTTCCGTATTTCCTTTTTTTTGCCTTTATTATATACTGCATATAGATTGTAGTATGGGTGACTCGTCTTATCCTCGTCACTACTTCGTCGAGGTTAGGCTCGGCACCTATAGAGTACATGGGGTCAGTTATACTCATACTACACTCTGCACTTCTTGTGCAGATTTTGGAGTGGTTCTAGCGACAGTTATTAGTGAGCTCGGATTGGACAGCTTGCAGAGACTTGAGGTACAACTGTTCAGCACCCGTAACTGCTGTAGTCATCTTCCCTTTTCTTTTATTCAATTTTGTATTTTCATTCAGATGGCTTTGTATTAATTTCAGACCCTTGTATGTACTATTCTAGTGGCTCGTGCACTTGTGACACCGGGTTCAGGGATGTATTAAATGTTTGTTTATTTCAGTTATTTCTTTCCCATTATATAATTTTAAATTGTTAAAAAAGGATAAGTTGTTCTAATATTAGCTTGCCTAGCAAGTAAAATATTCGGTGCCATCACGGTCTCGACAATGGGAATTCTTGGTTGTGACATTAACATAGGAAATAACATAAATACAATAATTTAAAGGATTATACGATCCATCTAAAGCATGGAAGACATAATACACAAAGTAACATAGTACATGTAAGGCTAATTCTACCTGCATGCTTATCCCATGAGGAATACATATTCACCCTTCGCCTTGCATATACATTTCCCCCAACACATAGATCACATGAAAAATAGACTCGATTACACCATATTTCCCCCAATTCAAGGTTCACCAAGACACTTACATCTTTCTGAAATATAATCAAATAATTCAACATGATTTTTACTTTAGAACAAGCCTCCATATTACCAGTATCTAGTAATTATTATTCAAACAAGTCAAAACAAGCTTTAGAAACTCACTTCGAATGAAAAAGGTTCAATCTTTAACATAATTGAAAAAGTCAAAAAAACTCAACCAGGGCCCATATGGTCGAAATCCAAAATTAAGGCAAAATCTCGATTACCCATTTACCCCGAGCCTGGATATGTGATTTATTTGAATTTCGACCTCAATTTGAGGTCTAAATCTCAATTTTAAAAAATTCCTAAAGTCTACCCAAAACCTCCAAGTTCTACTTCAAAATTCTTAGATTTGATGATGAAATTCATGTAAAATAAATGGAAATTGAACAAAAATAAGTTAATATAACTAACCTATGAATTTGGAAAGAAATTGCTCTCCAAAATTCGCCTCTATGGTGTTTAGGGTTCAAAAATAGTGTAAAATAAGCTAAGTCCCGAAATTCTAAATTTTCACCAGTTGTTCGCAGAAAATGAACAATGTCCGAGTCCTTTAGTTGTCACCAATGCAACTCTCCCTTCGCGTTTTCGAAGGCTCCTTCCATCGCAAATGCGGACCAAGATTCGCAAAAGCGAATTTGTGCCTATCCTCCTGATCGCAAATGTGATAGATTCTTTGCAAAAGAGACGTTTCCAGCTCCCAGTCCTAATTCCCAAATGCGAGCCTAACATTGCAAATGCGAAGCTCGCATTTCCTACAGATTCACAACACCAGATTTCATCAGCTATGCAAAAACTATCTGTATCGCATTTGAAACTCTTTCGAGCCTCGTGGGCTACAATTCGAACATTTACATAAGTGTAATAACATAATACAAACTCTCTCACAATCTCAAATCATCAAAATAACATCTACAAGCAAGAATCAATCAATTAAACTCATGATTTTCAAGTTCAAAACTCAAATTTTAAACTTTTCACATAAAGCGCTGAAATGGCTTCAGATTACTCGGGACCCCAATCAAATGTGCGTACAAGTCCATAATCATCATACCGGAATCGTCTAAACACTGATATAAGTTCGTTTATAATAAAAAGTTGAGCATGATCAACTCTAGTCATTTTTAGAGTCAAAAATCACTTTTTTTAAAAAAGTTCACATATAAACTTTTCGAAAATTGACACGGACCATACACGCAAGTCATAAATAATCAAGTTAAGCTATAAAAAGTCTCGATATGCAAAAACGGAGCTATTACTCAAAACGACCTATTGGACTGTTACATTCTACGTCTCTAAAAGAAATGTTCATCCTGAAATGAACATAGAAATGTACATGAGCTGACAAAAAAGTGCGAGTGTCTACTCCTCAAATTGGACTCGGACGCCCCAGTAGCCTCCTCAAACAGCTGACCTCTCTAACACAAGTTAAAAATATTTAAGATAACAAGTACCGAGATTATTGGAAGGTCTTAGAAGCTAAACAAATTGAAGAAAATAAGTTTCATTGAAAGTCGACAAGTTGGGAATGTTATAACATATATTTTTGGGGTAAAATTAGGGTGCTTAACATGATAAGGAATTATGTTATGAGATATTTTAGTCTTATGATAGTCGTCTGTTATATTTTGAAGTCAAGTGAGTTGTGGAACAAAAGTTGGCAAAGGTCATCACAAGTTCCATTCATAAATGTGCTCACAATTAGGTCAAATATAGTAGAGCTTTTCTCTCAATCCACATATAAAATTGGTTTTCTACGAGTATAGTTTCCATATCATTAAACCATTCATCAATACAACATCAGAATAGAGAGATATTCATATTTTTGCGTGACGGCGCAAGCAGCCCCTATAAGACCCACTAAGGCGGTTGATGATTCTCCAACCTTTAAAGATCTGGTCAAGGCTCATTTGGGTTCATTTTTTCGACCAAACCATACCCTATACTCTCCCAAAATACTCTCAAAGAATTCTCCATGATTCTATAGTGAAAACCAAAGATAAAAATATGATTCCAACGCTAGAAATCCCGTGGTGCTTACTAGATCGTAGTTCTTCATCTTGTTGCTATTTTGGATGATTTTTCAAAGTGAATTAACCTCTAATTTCGTTTTTTCTAGTTTATTATAGTATGAATCATTCCCTCCTTCATATATATTTGAGTTTCAAGTAGAAATTCAAGTGTTTACATACCAACTTGAACACCAAAAGTTGATTCAAGAAGAGAATACAACTCCTATAGTGTTGTGGTGTGATTGAGGGTTGTTCTGAGCTATACCAGCTGGAGATTTCAAGTTGTATCTACTATATAAGGTAAGAAAATTATATTTTTGTTGTTATTAAGGGTAATCATGTGTTGGTTGAGTTGTTGGAGTGAAAATCCACAAGATAGTAATTGATAAGCATAAGAACTCGTTATCTTTTTTGTGTGTGGCATGTGTTGAGGCTATATATAGTTTGTTGTGGCTGGAAATTGTTAGAAATAGTTTGATTATATTATGTATGCTTTTTTAAAGCTTTTCCATGTTCCAATAAAGTTGATTAAAGAAGAAAACATGAAAAATAAGAGGTTGACAATAAGGGTTAAAGTGCTAGGCATATGGACTGTTTTAGAAGATTCTCTTATGAGGTTTTGGGCTGAAAAGGATATGGTAAGAATAATTATGATGCTATAGATGTTGTAGTAAGATTCATGGAAAAGGAATTAGATTAAATTATATTTTTTTAATCTCAAATTGAGCTTGCCACCCAAAATGGTTGTTGAAGTAATCAGAGAGCTCATTGTGAATTATATTATTGTTGTTTGGGATGTTTAGTAACTTTTAGTAACTTATGGGATGTAGTAAAAATAGGGGAGGTGTTGTCCGTTTTCTTGTATAATATTGGTTTCCAAATATGAAAGTTACAACACTAATATAATGATAGCGAAGTCCGTTTAATCATTGTAGACATAAGAAGATCATATTGAGCTTGGTTGACGATTTGAGAGAAGATTGATAAGATATGTAAAGGCACTCCCTTCTTTATTTTAGCATGATCTAAAGTTAATTAAATGCAAATGATATTCCATTTCATAACAGAGCTACTCCTAGGAACTAAGGTTGTCCATGCTATTCTTTACTTATAAAGTTATTCTAAGGAAGTATGTATAATCCTTGAATTCTATTGAGGTTCATATTGATGGTATGAATGTTTATAATGTTTAACGAAGAAGCTTTACGTCACTTCGAAAGGTTTAGAACGCAAATCTATGAGTCTAACATGCATTATATATATGTATCAATTTTACTCTACCAGGCCACATAACTGTCAGCCAAGTAAGACACATATTGCGCTACCACTAATCAGTTGGGTTTACCGAGAGCCACGTGGCTAGGTACTATTCTACCTAGCCTTATGATGGCTGTGTACATTTTTACCGAGCTTATTATGGCCGGGTATGATATGATGATGATGATGATTCCCATAGAGGCGTATGTTTATAGAAGTTTAGGTGTGTGTGTATATATATATATATATGGTGTGTATGTGTGTGTGTGTGTGTGTGTATGTATCATGAATTTCATGTCAGTAGCCCTCAAAGGCACTCAGGTGTTACTTGTTGTATCTTCTCTATCTCTTTTTAAATAACCATTCTTATTTATGCTTTCCTGCCTTGCATACTCGGTACTTTATTCGTACTAACGTCCCTTTTGCTTCGGGACACTTCATTTCATGTTCGCAGGTCCCGCTAGACAAGTTGACAATCCTCCTAGTAGGCTTTAGCTCAGAGGAAGGTGTTGGTGAACTCTACTCGCTCTGAAGTTGCCTATTTGGTCAGTATGCTTCGGACATGTATTGATTGGTATGGCGGGGCCCTTTCTCGACCTTTATTATATTTATGTACTCTTGAAGGCTTGTAGATAGATGTCATGTATATGGATGATTTTATGGCCTTGTCGGCCTATGTTTTGAGTGTAAAAATGATCATTTAGGTCTTATAAGCCCGTATGTCACATGTATAAGTTTGTATATCATGTTTGGTCGTCCCACATTGAGTATTCCCTTATTTGTTATTACGGTTATCTCTTGAAGGCTTTCCCGCCTTATTTACCCATGATAGTATGATAAGAAAGAGACGTTACACTGGTACTCGGTTGAGTAAAGCACCCGATGCCTGTCGCGGCCCTTCGGTTCGGGTCGTGGCAAACTTGGTATCAGAGTAGTTCTATCCTAGGGAGTCTACAAGTTGTATCTAATAGAGCCTTCTTTATAGATATGTTTTGCACCGCATTATATAAACAGGAAGCTACAAGTCATTTAGGAGTTTGTTACCCTTCTTTCAAATCCAAATCGTGATATAGAGCCGAGTCATAAGATTTTGAGCCAGGACTTATGTTTGCTAATGATACAGTGATGCCTGCAATTAGAAAAATTACAACTAGCCAGAGGGCTAATACAACAATAGGTAAGGGCACTTATAGAGAGATTGTTCTTGACTACGTGGCCTTGTTTGAGGCCTTAACAGATCGTGCGTACTAGATGTGAAAATTTCCACCTTCAGACCCTAAGATGGGAATATCAAACATACTTTGTGAACAACATGCCATGAGAGTATCAGAAGGTAAAAGTATAAGTTTCAACAACTAAACAAGCAAGGTGAAGAAGGGTATGAGGTACCCAATTAATGAAGATTGTCATAATTTACAATTCATGGAGAGAAATATAAGTATTTTGAGTTACCTTCAATGGTAACAGAGGTACGTACAATTGGCTACACCCATCTCATTTATGCCATATGGGAGCTAACAAATTTAGTTTAAGAGAAGGACGGGATATCAAGATCCAGTTAGGGTTAGAGTAACCCAAAATAGTGGATGGATTGTTAGAGTTAGCTGACATTTTCGAAAGATATTGCAAATGTGGTAATAGTTCTCCTTTTGAGACACCTAGATGGTGCACTCTAGAATAGTACAGTTAGATATGAATACTGGAATGTTCAGAAAATTCAAAAGATAGGCATTGGATTCCTCAAAGGGATAAATATTTACCTTAGTATGGCCTCGTCCTTAGTAAAGAGGGAATTTTAGGTGACCGAAGAGCTAGCAGATGGAGCAAGGGGAGCTAAAAATGAAAGAATATGTTGTTGAAGTTTTCAGAATAAGGTAATAGAAAAATATATTAGCAGGAGAATAAGAAGAGAGTAATTGAAGTATCATGAATTATATGTGATAAATAGGTGATACTGGTAAATCAATATATGACAGGATGATATAATCTATAGTAAAGTGAAGAAAAAGACAAGAGGTGACAAGACTTGAGACAATAAAGGAGTACAGGTCATAAAGTCATATCCTCATTTCGAGAAATAAGTTAGTGACTCCAACGCGATTACCAGAAGGAAAAGTTGTCGACGCCCCAGTCACGACCCCGACCCCAGTCATGATGGCGCCCAGCACATTGCTAGGCAAGCCCGACCAATCACACACACATTTCGAGCTGCCAGCTCACAGTTTTTGTCCAAAAATCATTAATAATGAAAAAATATCCGAAGTTTAGAAAATATATAGAAACAACCCAATAAACCAGTACAAACATCCTCCCACAGATCTGGGAGTCACGAGTGAAGAGCCTCTACCAAATAGCATAATAATAATACTGAATATATAATAATCCGAGTACGCGAAAATGTCAAAAACACAATAATAATGGAGAAATCGGGTCCTGCGGACGCCAGGCAGCTACCTCGACAAGCTCCGGAAATATGCTCTGAAAGCAGCTAAATATCAAACCCTGTCCT
>MU768773.1:486-10675 GCA_026770625.1 Nicotiana glauca
AACTTGGGACACCATAAATCTCCCAAGTAGCGACTCTGAATCTTTTAATAATAATCCCGTTTCGATTGTCCTTTAATTGGAAAAACTCCCTCGCGCTCCCGCGGCGCGTAAAAAGGAGGTGTGACAATAAGTCGTATATATAAGCGGCCAAATGTAATTTATAAGTCGCAATTCCCAAATCTGATGCATAAGCAGCAATTACAATAATTTATCAGTGGTAACTGTAAAGACAATTTATAACTCGCAATTGTCATATCGACATCAATTATCAAATGTGATTTATAGGTTGCAATTACAAAATGCTTATAAGTCGCATTTACCGAATACTATTTCCATGCCGCATTTTACAAATCAACAAATGTGATTTTCTAAGTCATGGTCGCAATTTATAAGTCGAAATTACCAAATGTGATTTATAAGTCGCATTCATATTGGCTGACCTATATATCACAATCGTAAATGCAATTTATAAGCCGCTATTAAAAATGTGATTGTAAGTCTCTTTTGTCAAATGTGTTATACTTTGCATTTGCTATTGGGCAATGCAATTTATAATATATAATATATAGAAAAGAAGAAAAAAACTTTTCGGCTGTGCACAATTATCAAACTCTGGATCGATGGATAGAATACAGGGCCTCGACAAGGTAAAAAGGCCCAATAAAAATAATGAGTATCGTTAAGCCTATAAACTAGAATGAGATATGGATTTTTTACCTCACGTAGCAAATGTTGATACATTATTTATTTTAAATAAATACCCTTTTAAAAAATTATGTTTCATAGCTACTTTTTAATTTTTATAGACAAATATCTATTTATGGTACCCTCCTTTCTTAAGCCACAAAATACGCTTGGTATTACTTTTCTCTCCCATTCTTTCAGATTTTTCTCCACCCTCTCTCTCTCCCAACGCTAATTTTTCGAATACAATCTCAATTTCCTCTTCGTAACAACTCAATTTCACAAATTCTTCTCTTTATTCCAAGATTACTCACACCAGTTGTTTATCCCTTCAAATATAGTGACCCATTAAAGCATTTGTTCTCTTCCGTGGCAAAAACGAACTGGGTGTGCATTGAGAAGCAGGCTACCATGGAGCTCGCATACACCGTCTGATTTCCCCCATCTCTCAATAGAAGACTATGATTCTCTTAGATTTTCTTTTTCTTTTTCGTTTACCCCTATCCTATATTCCCCAAAATAGTATGCGACATTTACACTCCGGATGTTTTACACTCTCTCATAGTTCAATTTTCTGCAAGTTTTAGCAAGTGTTAATACATTTTTTATACTCAGTTTTAATCAATAGAGATATAAAAAAAATTCTTAAAAAAAGAAGAAGAAGAAGAAGAAGACGGAACTTACTCCGATGACTGAGTTGGAGATGGCGGAGAGAGAAAAGAAGCGACGCCGCAAAGGTGGTGGGAGAAAATTTGGGAAATTGTTGAAAATTTTTCTTTTATTCTAGAGGTTCAAAATCTGCTATCGACGAGATGACATTAAGGTTATTCTTGAACAAATACAATGGAGTTTGGGGTTGAGCAACTTGAATTTTAATGTATTTCATTTAATATATTTCTGTTAATATATTTCAATTTATCTCGTTGTATTTCCATATATTTCATTGTATTTATTGTCTTTTTTCAATTGTATTTTAATGTATCTCGTTGTATTCCATGTATTTCATTTACTCACTGTCTCGTAGTATTCCATGAATATTCATATTTTTTTAATTAATATAAATTATGTATTCAGATATATTATATAATTTTTCCAAAGATTGCTATATTTTTGGGGGTATTTTTTGGTTGAGAATTTTTTTATAATCGCAAATACAAAATTTGTGTGTTATAATTGAGTTTGTTGAGTTATATTAGGAGTCTATTATGTTAATTGATTCACTTTCCGTTTAAAAATAGTGTAATCCCATGTTTCACGCCGTGAATACCGTTGAATAAAATAATCTATCCAGTAGTAACCCCATGTTACACGTCATAAATACAGTCGAATACGCTCGAATACAAAAATTTGTCTAGATGTAATCTTTCGTTTCACGCCTAGAAATGCTATTGTATTCATGAATACAGTAACTTAAATATATCGAATACACTCTAAAAAATCTGAAAACATAGTTATAGAAAATAATATAGTAAATAGTAGTTACAACTAGCTAATAACCACTAAAACAGGTTTCCGAAAGTTTCTCGTGAGGTTTTACACAAACCTAACCAACAAACTTAAGGTCATGACTCATGAGTGATCTTCATTAAGGAGCTTTGAATGTTGCATTTCAGTTGCAACAGTTCTTAATAATATAATATCTGGAGATTTTTACCTTTTAAAAAAATGTTGATAATATATTCTATTACCAAGATGATTTAATCTTTCCTTAGACAAAGGTTGATCTGAACGTTAATTTTTATTTGATCTTCTATGGAAAGAGGGGATGATGTTGAACTCAAATTTACATGACTTTCAATCCAGTCAGCTCATAACAAAATATTAGACCAATCTCAAGGCTTACACAATCGAATTGGTTGAGGAAAAGAAAACTCCAGTGACCATGCATTCACGCCCTGAAAGCAGAGATCGAAAAAACGCCAGGTTTTCGAGGATACGTCTGAATACGCCGGTATACTTGATTGCTTAATCAACAAAATATATGTAAACTGACATCTCCATGTGTTCTTTGGAGCTAGAACTAATAGAGATTAAGTCTATCTCTTACCAACTTGACATATCATGTAATTTAACATGATATGTTTTATACTTTGCCTAATTTTCTTCTAGAATACGGTTTTGTTTGGGATTTTTGTTAAGAATATTTGTATTAATTGACTGCATAGTTTTTGGTTTTGTAGTAAGACAATCTATTCATTTTCTTTTTTACCTGTTTGCCTATTCTATCATGCCACTTTCTGTTGGAAAAATAATTTGCTAACTTAAAAAGAAATATTCAAATTATTGTTTGATTCATTCTTTTAATATTATTTTAATAGATCTTTATTGTACCAATTAATTAAATATATTTTAATATATATAACTGAATATTTGAATAGCTTTGAATATAACAATTTACTAACCTTAAATTGCTGGCTTTAAGAATTGATGTTTATAACGTTTTGCCTTAAATGTTAGTAACGTCTCTTACTGGGAAGATTCTTTAATTTTCTAACTTTTTTGGCAACAATAAAATGTCCATATTTTGGATTATATATATGTATATGTTTGTGTTCATTTGGATGGTGTGAAAAAAGTTAAAACTTTTTTTTTTGTGCTGGGTTTTTATTTATTTAATCTTTGTTGTTTTTGCTCCTAATTATACTAGAAGAGCTTGTTGAATCCCAAAGGATACGCCTAATTTTATTTATTATGGTATATGCTAAATATCCTTAAGAATAATATTTTTAACACGCCTCAAGCTAAACCTTATACTCCAATATCATCCGATATTTTCCAACACTTTCACCTTTTATCTCCTGTAGTTTCCAGAACAAGTAAAGTAAGTCGGTAAAAAACTTTATCTGGAAGGCCTTTTGATTTGCTTGCTTTATTTGAAACAAAAGCAAAGCACACTCAATTTATTTGGAAATACTTCTGGCTAGCTGATTTTTGGTACTCGAGATTTTAATTGATGCATGCATGTACCAATGTTCTAATAGCCTTTTTGGCCAAAACTTTTTTTTGGTCAAAATGTTTTTCTTTTGTTGTTAAAATTCTTTTTACGTGAAATAAAATTTATCCGTAGTAGTATATTTTTTCTTATTTCATTTATATTTTACTTATAAATTTATTTTATCGTTTTCTGAATGCCTATATCTTTTTATATTTTCTTGCAATAATATTACTGAAAGAAGTATCCTTCCCTACAAAGGCTTAATTTATATCTTTCTGCTTTTTTGAAGCAAGGATTATGTGCTTGTATATAAATTGATAAACCAACATCTCAATTGGTGAATTCAAGGCACAATCAAAGGGGAATACCGACCATTTAATTAATTATAAGAACCTGAAGTACACTATTATTACACCATCAAGACTTACTGCTAAACTAAATGAATATGTATTTCTTATCACATTGTGGAAATATAATAGAAAAAAGATGGCAAGTTGACTAAGCTCAGCCATTTTCGCCACAAATGTTTCAGTTTCACATAATTCAACTACTAAATAAAATCAGACACGTACGCCAGCAAACACGTTAAACATGCTGTAAACCTATAACTACTCTATGACAATATTGGCCATGGAAATAGTGGCGACAGAATGTATATGTCAAGGGTAAAATTATTCCAAATCTAATATATATATATATATATGAAGAAAAAGTGATATTTAATGTATGTACATAATATTTTTTCGGAAAAAGACCAAAATACCCCTAACGTATGAAAAATGGCTCACAGATATACCGTCCTTCCACTTTTTGGTCTAAAAATACCCTCATCCTTTGTTTTAGCTCATGGATACTGTATTGGTAGAAATTCGACCATATGATGACCAGGGGATCCACCCCATCGTGACCAATTTGTGGCAAACGATCAACGCTATTGACTTTTGACTTATGACAGATGTCCTTAAGACGAACAAGGGGACGTCTCCACAACCAAAAAACAACGCCAACTCGTGACCAGCTCACAAAGCTTGAAGCTATAAATACCAAGAGAGAGAACCTCCATAAGGGGGACTTCTTCTTCTACACAACTCTCAATACACAAAAATAGAAAGATATGCTCCATTAATGGGGCGATAAACAAGATCAATGTAAGATCCTGAACCTCTTCAAGGAGAGGCAGGTCCAGCTACAATGATGAATAAAACCACGTTTCTATCATTCCTCACTTGATTACTTATATATCTCAAATATGCCTTCTAATACAGTGATTAATTATGATTGGCTATGATTTACCCCTTGAATTATTTCGATTGATTTGCTCTAAAAGTATTTGATAATTTTCGGCCAAACAATTTGGAGCCGTCTGTGGGGATTTCCTAGCGAAATCACATAGTTTCTCCCTGGAATCGAAGCCAAAGGAAGCACATCGAGCACATAATACTCGAATGCATCAAAGGAAACTGAGATCCGAAAATAACCAAACAAGAAAAAAAAGCCCCCCTCTCCCTCAGAACAGCAGCGTGAGCCATCTCCTTCACCCCTAACGCGGTGTCAGGCCGGAAACCAGCACAGGGCCGTCTCAAGCTAGGACTAGGACTCAGGCTAAGTACCTTCGCCATTAAATTAATTAGGTTCGACCTCAGTCGAACTAAGACTCAGGTTAAGTGCCTTCGCCATCAAATTTATTAGGTTCGACCTCAGTTGAAATAAGACTCAAGCCAAGTGCCTTCGCCATAGAATGCATCAGGTTCGACCTCAGTCCAACCGGGACTCATGCTAAGTGTCTTCGCCATCAAATGTATTAGGTTCGACCTCAGTCGAATTAAGACTCAGGCTAAGTGCCTTCGCCATCAAATTTATTAGGTTCGACCTCAGTCGAACTGGGACTCAGGGCAAGTGCCTTCGCCCTCAAAATGTATTCAGGTTCGACCTCAGTCGAACCGGGACCCAGGTTAAGTGCCTTCGCCATCAAATTCATTAGGTTTGACCTCAGTCGAACCGGGACTCAGGCTAAGTGCCTCCGCCATCAAATGTACTAGGTTCGACCTCAGTCGAACCAGGACTCAGGCTAAGTGCCTTCACCATTAATTTATTAGGTTCGACCTCAGTCGAACCGGGACTCAGGCTAAGTGCCTTCGCTATCAAATGTATTAGGTTTGACCTCAGTCGAACCGGGACTCAAGCCAAGTGCCTTCGCCATCAAACGCATCAGGTTCGACCTCAGTCTAACCGGGACATGCCTTCGCCATTAATTTATTAGGTTCGACCTCAGTTGAACTAAGACTCAGGCTAAGTGCCTTCGCCATCAAATTTATTAGGTTCGACCTCACTCGAACTAGGACTCAGGCTAAGTGCCTTCACCATCAAATTTGTTAGGTTCGATCTCGCTCGAACTGGGACTCAGGCTAAAGTGCCTTCACCCCCAAAATTTATCGGATGCGACCTCAGCCGAACTGGGACTCAGGCTGAGTGCCTTCGCCATCAAATGTATTAGGTTCGACCTTAGTCAAATCAGGACTTAGGTTTTGTGCTTTCGCCATTAAATTTATCAGGTTTGACCTCAGTCGAACTAGGACTCACGCTAAGTTCCTTCGCCATCAAATTTATTAGGTTCGACCTCAGTCGAACTGGGACTCAGGCCAAGTGCATTCGCCCTCAAAATGTATTCAAGTTCGACCTCAGTCGATCCAGGACTCAGGTTAAGTGCCTTCGCCATCAAAATGTATTAGGTTCGACCTCAGTCAAACCGGGACTCAAGCTAAGTGCCTCCGCCATCAAATGTATTAGGTTCGACCTCAGTAGAACCGGGACTCAGGCCAAGTGCCTTCGCCATCAAATGCATCAGGTTCTACCTCAATCGAACCGGGACTCAGGCTAAGTGTCTTCGCCATTAAATTTATTAGGTTCGACCTCAGTCAAACTAAGACTCAGGCTAAGTTCCTTCGCCATCAAATTTATTAGGTTCGACCTCAGTCGAACTAAGACTCAGGCTAAGTGCCTTTGCCATCAAATTTATTAGGTTCGACCTCAGTCGAACTAAGACTCAGGCTAAGTGCCTTCGCCATCAAATTTATTAGGTTCGACCTTAGTCGAACTAAGATTAAGGCTAATTGACTTCGCCATCAAAATGTATTAGGTTTGACCTCAGTCGAACGAGGACTCAGGCTAAGTGCCTTCGCCATCAAATGTATTAGGTTCGGCCTCAGTCGAACCGGGACTCAGGCTAAGTGCCTTCGCCATCAAATGCATCAGGTTCGACCTCAGTCGAACCGGGACTCAGGCTAAGTGCCTTTGCCATCAAATTTGTTAGGTTTGATCTCGCTCGAACTAGGACTCAGGCTAAGTTGCTTCACCCTCAAAATGTTTTAGGTTCGACCTCAGTCGAACCGGGACTCAGGCTAATTGCCTTCGCCATTAAATTTATTAGGTTTGACCTCAGTCGAACTAAGACTCAGGCTAAGTGCCTTCGCCATCAAATTTATTAGGTTTGACCTCAGTCGAACTAAGACTTATTCTAAGTGCCTTCGCCATCAAATTTATTAGGTTCGACCTCAGTCGAACTAAGACTCAGGCCAAGTGCCTTCGCCATCAAATGCATCAGGTTCGACCTCAGTCGCGCCGGGACTCAGGATAAGTGCCTTCGCCATTAAATTTATTAGGTTCAGCCTCAGTCGAACTAAGACTTAGGCTAAGTGCCTTCGCCATCAAATTTATTAGGTTCGACCTCAGTCGAACTAAGTCTCAGGCTAGGTGCCTTCGCCATCAAATTTATTAGGTTCGACCTCAGTCGAACTAGGACTCAGGCTAAGTGCCTTCGCCATAAAAATGAATTAGGTTCGACCTCAATCGAACCGGGACTCAGGCTAAGTGCCTTCGCCATCAAATATATTAGGTTCGACCTCAGTCAAACCGGGACTCAGGCCAAGTGCCTTCACCATCAAATGCATCAGGTTCGACCTCAGTCGAACCAGGACTCAGGATAAGTGCCTTCGCCATCAAATTTATTAGGTTCGACCTCAGTCGAACTAAGACTCAGGCCAGGTGCCTTCGCCATCAAATGCATCAGGTTCGACCTCAGTCGAACCGGGACTCAGGCTAAGTGCCTTCGCCATTAAATTTATTAGGTTCGACCTCAGTCGAACTAAGACTCAGGCTACGTGCCTTCGCCATCAAATTTATTAGGTTCGACCTCAGTCGAACTGGGACTCAGGCCAAATGCCTTCGCCCTCAAAATGTATTCAGGTTCGACCTCAATCGAACCGGGTGTCAGGCTAAGTGCCTTCGCCATCAAAATGTATTAGGTTCGACCTCAGTCGAACCGGGACTCAGGCCAAGTGCCTTTGCCATCAAATGCATCAGGTTTGACCTCAGTCGAACCGGGACTCAGGCTAAGTGCCTTTGCCATTAATTTGTTAGGTTCGACCTCAGTCGAACTAAGACTCTGGCTAAGTGCCTTCGCCATCAAATTTATTAGGTTCGACCTCAGTCGAACTAGGACTCAAGCTAAGTGCCTTTGCCATCAAATTTATTAGGTTCGACCTCGGTCGAACTAGGACTCAGGCTAAGTGCTTTCTCCATCAAATTTGTTAGTTTCGATCTCGCTCGAACTGGGACTCAGGCTAAAGTGCCTTCACCCTCAAAATTTATCGGATGTGACCTCAGCCGAACTGGGGCTAGGGCGAAGAGAAACTAAGCATCGTCACTGCAAGACGATCACCCCTCCCTGTTCGTATCAAGTCAAAGGGCAAAAATTATAGCCAATCTAAAACTGACACAACGACCTCGATCGAATTCAAGGGCGAAGTCATTTCTCCAAACATATTCAACACATGAAAGAAAAATAAAGAAAAACAACAAGAAACAACCGAGCGCCAACCGACGAACGGAATATAAAAGAAAAACAACAACGATAACAAATCTTTTCTTCACTCGGTACCACCATCGCCGCCACCATCACCGCCACCGTTGCTGCCACTCACGTCATCGTCAGCCTCGGGTGTCGCCACATCATAACCACAGTCGGTACGAGCTTTACGAGCCTTCTGGCGTGCCACCTCGAAGACGGCCCCGGTCACAATACCTGCCTCCAACAAGTTCTTGTAAACATAGCGTTGAGCTTCAGCGTAGACCCAAAGTTCATGATCCTGGTGGGAAACAACAGTATGCGATGAACCAGTTCTGTTCTGCAGTCGTCGGTTCTCCTCCTCCAAGGCCGAAATCCGGTCCAACATAACTAGGGCCTCCTGCTCAAGAACACCAATCCATTCCTAGAGCCCCGCCTCTCTAAGGCCCACTGTCTCCCTCTCCGACTCAAGCCAGGACTCGTGCACACGGATCGACACCTCTAACGCCCCAGTCCTCGATGAGGCACCCCTTTCCAGAAATTTTAAGGCAGCAACCTCGCCTTCCGGCGCCGCCAGTTTCCCGCTCCATTCCGTAGCCGTCTCCGTTGCTTTAACTCAGTTCTACTCCGCCTCCAATTCCATCTTCCTCAACTTACCCTGCAGGTGCGCACACTCAGTTGCGATTCCCTTTCCCACCTCAAGCTCCTCGTCCTTCCGACATATCTGCTCTTCAAGAGCAGTTTTACTGCCAAGCGCCTGCAACAACTGCTGGTCCCGCCTCGCCAACTCCTCGTTCAAAGCCTGATTGCAAGGATCGTTCCTTAAACGTTCGTGCAGCCCTCGGCACCGATCACAATAACAATGATATTTTCCCAGCATGTGCAGGAAGATCCTTGAGCGAACCTTGGCTCTGCGGATGTTCTCCACCTCCAACAAGTAAGTCTGCAAAATAGAGGGAAGGTAAAGCTAAGGCAGAATCTAAAAAAAAGAGGAGAGAGAACTAGGAACGTACTACGTACCCTCAGGCCCATCACGTACACCTCATCCATCACTTCAATATCTGAAATGCTCTTCAAGGACGCGTTCTCGACCTCCGTACACAATAACTCAAACTGCGACACCAAGCTATTTCCTTCATTTAGTAAGTTCAAATCCGAGGGAACCTCAATAAAACGGGCCGGCCCCCCCTGTGCTCACCGTAGAATTGGTAATACCCTCCTCGAACATACATACGTCGTCGGTGTGAGCACGTGATTTTTGCCCTACGAGAAATACTCCCAGAAAATTCAAAATAAAATAATTTTGTGTCGTTTGCAATTATTGTGGATTTTGTTTTATTTTCTCTTATTGTTGGTGTTTGTGTGCGCGTGATTATTTGTTTAAATTGATGAAAATACAGAAAAAATGTGTTGCCTTTGCATTCTAGGATTTAATTTTACATTTTCGATAATTAAGAGTAATTAAGTTTGTTTTACAAAAAAGAAAAAAATCACAAAAATAATATAATTCGCATTTTTAGCATTTAATGTCCAAATTGTATAATTTTACTTTTAATTGGTGTTTAATTTTGTGTGATAATTATTTTAAGAGTTAATTAGCATTTTTAAAGTTAATTTTGGGTTTTACAATTTAAATTAGGATTTTTAGGTTTGATTTTGAAGATTAGTTTAAGAAAAGAAAAGAAAAGAGAGCAAAATACAAAGAAATCGGACTGGGCCATTAAAAA
>MU768774.1:3502-47857 GCA_026770625.1 Nicotiana glauca
GCTAAGGAATTGACTCCTTATTAGCTATAAAAGGAGGAGGTCTCATCATTTGTAAGGACACACGAAATATCATTGAAACCATATTAGAATACAAATTTCTTTATTGCTTATTCTTGTTTAAAGAAAGCCTATTGTACTTTTTGGTCTCTTGATTATCAGTAACCCGATTTCTTATCTTAAATTCTAGCTTTGACCAAATTATCATTTTTTGGTTAAACAACCCCGGTCGGGCAGCCTCGATCTCGTATGACCTACATAAGGAAGCAACTAAACTTGTAAGACCTCAACAGCATGAAATATCTGTAAAACCTCAACGGCGTGAAAAATCTGTAAGACCTCAGCAGCATGAAAAATATGTAAGACGTCAATGGCATGAAAAAACTGTAAAACCTCAATGACATGAAAAATCTATAAGACCTCAATGGCATTGAAAAATTGTAAGTCCTTAATTGCATGAAAAAACTGTAAGACCTCAATGGCATGAAAAATCTGTAAGACCTCAACGGCATGAAAACACTGTAAGACCTCAATGGCGTGAAAAAACTGTAAGACCTCAACATCATGAAAAATCTATAAGACCTCAACGACATGAAAAAACTATAAGACCTCAACGACATGAAAAAATTGTAAGACCTCAACGACATGAAAATCTGTAAGACCTCAACGGTATGAAAAAATTGTAAGACCTCAACGACATGAAAAACCTATTAGACCTCAATGGCATGAAAATTTTGTAAGACCTTACTACAGGCATAAGCTCGATCCCAAAGTTAAGGCTATATATCGAATATGTAAGGCCCCTAAAAAGGCGTTCCCTAGATATAGACGCCTAAACTACTACACTCGGGACCAAAAATGGCTATGGCCAAACACAAATGACTACAGTCATACGGCTGTACCAGCCGAATTAATGCGACTCGGGGATGTCCGACCGTCGCTACAAAATCATAGGACATTCCTTTGAATCTACTTCGAAAAGAACTGGTTAAACGGGCTACCCTCGATAAGCTAAAGAGCTTCGACCATGTCAGATCCAAATCACAAGTTTTCGAGCTACTCAACCTATGAGCTAAACCTTTCGAGGTACTTGAATATCGCCGAAAATGACTTGAAATCAAGGTTCTTCCCGAATCGACAATAGGTCAGGCAAAATCATTTCAAAAAGTCCTTAACGAGAGGAAAATAAACCTAACATATGCCTAAGGGCAAAGTGTAAGAGCCAATGTCGCCAGCTTAAAATTTGAAAGCTTGAGGGTTAAAATGAGCTCAAGTCGTAACCCGATTCGGAGACTGGACCCAAAATAGTTAACCATACATGCTTAAAGGCAAAGCATAAGAGCCATTGCTGCTAGCTTAATGAGCCTTAGGGCTGTGCATACAAAAGGTTTCTTCGACCCAAGGCATAAGAGCCATTTTTGCCCGCCCGTACAAACACAAAAGCTTGAGGGTAGAATGAGCTCGAGTAGAAGCCTGACTCGGAGACTAAACCCAAAATAGTTGAGCAAAAGCATGAGAGCTCTAAAGCCAGCTTACACTAAAGGTCACATCGACCAAGTGCGTAAGAGCCCCCAGGCCTGCCTACTAAGCCCTAGAGCCATATCACGATTCTAAGGATTCTCACCAACTTCGAAACCAGACCACTTGGTCACAAGCAAAGCAGAAAGGGGTACAGGAGAAATAAAGCCTCAAGTCTTCTTTTATTTTACATGCACGAAAAAGCGCATCCTCCATCTACAAACAAGGTCTGAAGATATTACATATAAAATGGCAAAATCTACACCCCACCCCTGAGGGCTATGGCCTATCGACCTCATATCCATTCTCTTCAGCATTTGACAGGATAACCGAAAACCACGCTCGTCCGCCCTCGCTCACGCCAACTCTTCCGGGAGTTCAAAACCCCTGGCACCAACTTCCTCGAGCACCTTACTTCAGGATCTACAACAAGCATATTTTTTGATCCTCTCTTCATGATCGAGGACACTTCTCAGCTTGACTTAAGCATTGGTAGCATATTTTGAATAGGTCTCCATCTCGTGGTCAGCCTTAATCTGGCTCATTGCATCTTCGGCCTAGGCGTCAATCACCTCATCCCCGACTTTTAAAATCTCAGACTTGAGTTCTACAATCATTTCTGTCTGAATCAAGGCACCGTCGTGAGCTAGGAGAAGTTGAGTTTTTAAAACAAGAACTTCATACAAAGCGTCCTTCCCCCTAAAGCCTGAGCCTCCGCCTAAGCTTCAAACTCATTACGTTCACGCCTGGCCTGACCAACCTCATCCTAAAGGCGCTCTAGGGCCTCCATCTTTTTCTACAACTGAAATAAACTAAGTATTGGCCCCAAGATCCAGAAGGCAGAATGCACACCCATCTCCCATAATGCTACCAACGAAAAAGGGAGGTGATAGCAAAGAAGGAATAACACAACACTTACCATGATACTTTGCCTCCCATTCACCCCGGGACAAAGGTCGACACTTGCACTCCTCACAGGTCGAGTGGGTTGCCAATTCTCGAACCCAATCCAGCAGATCAGGAACATCGCCTGATGCCCATGAAACCACTATAGAAGAAGAGAAGAAGTCCTCGATTATGAAACCAGCTTTCTCCATAGACAGAATTGATAAAGCACATGATGCGCCACTTACGAGTATAACTCCATCCCCCAGTAAATGGCATGATCTCCTCATGTATAATATTAGTTATTCGCACCTAGATAAAGCAACTGATCCATACCAGTCTCGTCTTCCTTGTCGTCAACAGTATAGGGCATAGTCGATTGACACCACAAAGTCAGTAGACCTTGATGGTCCTAAAGGCCGGAGATGGAACTCTCCCCTTCCTATTGGATAGACCCTGATGTAACGCCATGGTAGCCGCAAAATTAGAGAGCTAAAAAGCAAGAATATATGCAAACACATTAGTGCTGGAGTGCCGAAAGGCTAACACAGAAAGAAAAGAGGCAACTGCTTATAACGGGGTAACCCCCGAAAAGGAAAAAACAACCCTATTTATATATGAGAAAAACGGCGACGATTCCCTACCTCAAAGCCGGTTAAAAATGTTAACCGATAGCACCCTCTCCAGTCTTGAGGTGGTACCCGACCTCGAGGATCTCCATCAAAGGGAATCAGGCTCCAAGGAAATAAGCATCTGAACTCCTCCCGTATGGGCGTGGCCCTAGGTGCCGTCCAAAATCGGATGAATCCTCTTTCAAAATCTATCTACAACACTGTAAGGCTATTCACACGAAGCCCAGAGCACGTTTCCAGGTGGTCCAAATTTAATCGAACCTCCGCTCGGGGACTACCTTCAAGAGATGAAAGGTAGCCCCGGCCCATGGGCACCCGAGTAAATTTCTTCTCAAAAGATACCACGGAGTCTAACTAATAAGTCATTATTCCAAGGTCTAAAATGTTATTCTCATTTTACTCGAAGTGAAGGTCCCAGCAACCCGAGTCTATCGACCTTATTCTGGGTCGATCCAAGGGATCGCAAAAGATTCTGCGCGAAGCCATTTTTATCAATTGAAAGCTGGGAATAATACTCACATATGAGTTTGCTATCAGCAATAACAGACATGATCATGCATTTAGAGTCACCACGAATACAAAAGAATGCAGCCAGCATCGAAGGCAAAACGGGAAAAAAAATTTATATCCATGAAATATTCTATTACAACGACCCTCGAGGGGTCCTCACATATGATTACAAAATCCTACAAAGGGTCTCTACACAGAAACAAAGAAGCGAAGAGATACACATAGTGAAAGCAAAGAGCCTAGCCTATTCTTAAGGATGCGATCGCTGCAGCAGCATCTTCGGATGTCATCTCCCTGAGTGTGTGACCTCGCAAGTACTATGTCATCTCCGGCTAGTGTGAACTTTGCAAATACTGCTATTGTAAAGCCACTTCTTGAGATGTTGCCCCGGTATGGGAGGCAACTGTTAGTAAATAATGCTGCCATACTCCAAGGAATCCAAAAGGGGTATAATGCGCCAAGCTGGGGAAGGAGGGTGAGCAGCGGTGTATAATCCGAGCCCCCTGTTGAGCAGCGATGTATGATCCAAATATTTCCTTGGGTCAGAGGAAATTGGTCCTCTATTTCATCGCCCCGAGCCAATAGAGACAACAACAACAATAATAACATAAAGGCAGCATAATCTCTCTCGACCAGAGAAGGTCCGCGAGATAGGCCGTAGCACGCCTGATATCGCCACAAAATCTTGAGGCCATGAGCCTGAAACATGGTAAACAATAAAGAGTAAAGATAGCAAGAAAGGAAGAATGGATAGATATTGAAGGATACTTGAATGAAAAACTAATCCCAGAAGGCCCCATTTATAGAAAAGGGCGACAAAGTAACCAATGGCGCCATTATCGCCCTCGAAAAATGTAACGACAGGTGCATTCAATGCGTCCATCAGAACTGAATCAGTAGCGACATTATGGCTCTGAAGAATGAGAAACTGCAATGTGTTGAATGGTCCTGGAAAGAAGAAACGAAGAAATGTTTCGATGATCATGGAGGCTTGCATAATCAGCACGACGTCATTATGGGAAGCCCAAAGAATGAGATGTCAAAATCAATTCTTGTCGCTTCTCTCTAAGAAACGCGGGGACTATTTGTATACGATAAAATTGGGGAGCCAATTTCACGGTAACAAGGCATTTCGGGAGATCACCTCGGAGGCTCGAGACCACAAACCGAGCATCCTCCTTCGAGATCTATCGACACCCGGTTTGGGGGCAACATTGGCCAAGACCCAACGGGCGTGGGGAGTTTTTGAAGAATGCAGCCGGGGCCAATTAAGTCTATCAGTCTAGTTTAAGGTCGGTCTACGCCTGCATCATGGAGCTAGTCCGGCGTCCCATCCCGCTTTCTTTATAATTAATGCACCCTGTACCATGTTTTTCCCCTTTTATATAAGGGGCATCCCTAGCACTTTGTAAACCCTGTTGCTCCAACTATTCTAGATGAGATAAATAACAACTCTCTTTCTTTTTTCTCTAACTTACTCTCTCGATATTATTACTTTCATTTACTAGTTTCATACTTGTTATCGATTTATTACACTCGATAGGCTATAAAGTGCCTCCTTTGATTATATCTTAACTGCTAGCCCCTTTCCACTTATCCCCGATAGCTCGAGCCCGAGCCCGAGCCCAGGCATCGACCTCGAGGCCCCTCATCGATCAGTCCGAGGCCAGAATAGTTAATACCCAGGTTCCGTTATTATTCCATCTTAGATCGCATTTCATCTTTTATATTCGCATATCTAGCATCAACTGCTTAACAACTAGCATAAAAATGATCACGTATTTTTAGAGTCCCATCAACAAATTTAATTGTTATTACCATTTTCACGACAAACACTCGTTTAGAAATCTTTCTTCAAGGATATCAAATGAAAATTCAAAATATTTTTCTTTGGTTTATTCTTTAGATTCCTTCCTAAAAAAAAATCAAAAAATATTTTTTCTCTTCTAGTGTTTTTCCTTAATAATTTCCCATAGAGTATTTGTTTCAAAAAGAAAGAAAAAAAATATGCTTAAGTTTAGAATTGGTTATAGAACATTAAGTCTATAAAATTCAAAAAAAAAAGATTTGTTTCTTATATTTCTCTTTTCTCGTCAGAGTAGTCATTAAGGTAAAAAAAAAAGAGGACGTTACTTTGTTTAGTCTATTCTCGATTTTCCCAAACTACACAAAGATCTGATGCATGCGGCGTCATGATATGTAGGCAACCTACATAGGGTTCAATCGAATCATTTTTTTAAGTTAAAATAAAAAGAAGAAAAAAAGAAAAAAAAAGGAGGTGAAATTATGGGATGTGAGAAAAGAGTGATAATTAGAAAAAAAAAAGGGAAGGAAAATGAGAAAGCCAAGAAGTTCTAGAAAAGAAAGATAAGAAAAGATTGAAATGAACAAAATTGGGATGATGCCAAGTGACCTTGTGACCCTATAAGTCATTCTAGAACCCTTAATTTTTGCTAGGTGCATTGCACACAATGTGATATTTTTAGCTGTTAAATGCCCTAATACTAACATGATGTCCCTATTTTGTTCCTTTTGCTATCTTCATTAAGCAGAAGGGTGGTTGATTTGTGGTTTTTAAGTAACTCATCCATATAACACAAGGTCAAAGAACAAGGTAGCCATGGCTAGCAAAGACATGGACACAGGGGTTATTGATCCGTCTAACTTAATTATTGAATTAGAATCTGAGTTGAAAGAAGAGGTCTTAAGGTTGAAAGGACAAATGGCATAAATATACCAAGCATGGATTAGTAGGCGTCCTCCACCATCAGTTCATGCTAACTATAATGAAAGCCTTGTCACCATTCCGCCACTGTCACAAATCCAGATTTCCACTGTTGCTGATATCTCCCCACAACCTTTTCACACTCCACCCGCCAAAACCAACTCATATCCCGCTCCTTTGACCACTCATGATTTTTGTAGTTCATCCACCAGCTACCTTTCCTCGATCCTCTAGCGAGACTGTGTTCAAAATCCCCGATTCCCAAAACTATACTCCAGAACCAACTTTTAAGGTCTCGGCTCCATACTCTCACGCTCCTCATTTTGAGCCTCTTAGTGAAACTGAAAAGCCTGCTAATACAGTAGAGCAAGATGAGATATCCTGAAAGGTAAAAATCTTAGAGTAATCTTAAGACATATACAAGGGATACAGAGCCATATAAGCGTGTCTTACAAAGTCATGTGCTTGTATCCTAACATCCAAATTCCTGCTGAGTTTAAGATGCTAAAGTTTGATTTGTATGATGGACATGGAGATCCTGTGGCCCATTTAATAGGCTACTGCAGCAAGATGAGAGGCGCCGCTAGGAAGGACAAATTATTATGGGCGTATTTCTATCAGAGTTTGAGTGGGGAGGCTTTGGAGTGTATACTCGTCAAGATATCAGTAAGTCACATGCATGGGGTAACATGGCTCAAGATTTTGTGCGACAGTTTCAGTACAATATAGATATTGTCCCAGACCGCTCCTCCCTATCCCAGATAGAAAAGAAACCCAAGAAAGTTTTAGGGAATTCTGGTTCATATGGAATGAACAACTTGCTCGTGACAGTTCTCCCATTGATAGAAAAGATGTTGCTGAGCCCCGCCAATGATAGGATCCAGTGGGCATTCCTGTTAAACACTTTCAGCCTCAATACCGACCCCATGAATATCCCCGAGCTCTACATAATCCACCCTAGTATTATCCTCCGAACAACATCCGGCCACCTATCCAACCACTGGGTCACTCCAGCAGGTGAGCACGATCACCGCAAAAGCTTCACCTGTCTCCATAAAATTTTCAAGTGACCTATAACCCACATGGAAGTCAAGGGTGTAGAAGGGAATAAAGGCTGAAAGATAATTTTACACCAATAGGAGGGTCTTATGCAAGCTTGTTTGAGAGATTAAAGCATTACGACATGATTGCACCTATTTATCTAAATTATATAGACCCACGTGCGAGAAGATTTGACCCTGCTAAAAGGTGTGAATACCATTCCAACGCCAAGGGGCACAATGTTGAAGATTGTTGTTCTTTGAAAAGGGAAATAGAAAGAATGATTCAAGAAGGAATAATTGTGGTGCAAGGTAGTAATACCCCAAGTGTCACACATAATCCTCTACAGGTACATGACAACGCACAATTTGTTGGGATGGTTTGCAATTACGAGAAAAGAGTCAATGAGCCACTTGGTGAAGACAATGTGATTGAAGTTGGTGAAGGTCCCAGTGATATTGATGTGGAACTCAGTGTCTAAGATGCAGAGCTTGGTAATTGGAAAGACGCTCCTCTGAGGAGTCTTGGTGGTTCATTTTGTTGTCATTTCTGTTGTCCGGGTTGTTTCAGGGTTGTAATCCGGATATTGTCTTGTGATTCAAACCCTTCTATCCTTTTATTTGCCTAGTTCATTTAGTTGTAGTACCCCTTTTGGTTTTATTTAGGTTTTTCCAGGTTCGTAACCCCAATGTGTTTTGTTTGTTTTGTTGTTTAAACCCTTTCACCATCTGTCTAATGTAATTATCTATTTTCTGTTATTTCTAGTCATTTTTGTTTAGTTCTCTTTTCCTTTTATAGTTCTTTTTTTGCTGGCTCTAGTGACATGACATGCACGCATAATTCTAGGCCTGGTCTTAAAAGTTGGTTTAATCATGAATCAATAAAACAATTTTGAAGATGATAGGGACATCTGAGGGCAATAAGTAAAGGCATTTTGAGATCATTTGAAGTCCGAACTGTGTGAAAATGGTGAAGATAATTTGGAAAGTTAATAGGATGACAAGAATTCGTTAAAGGAGAGTGCATCTCAGACAATTTGAAGCGAGCTTTTTGAGTTCAAGTGACCTCAAGTAACAAGATAAATCGAAGGGAGTTTGCTCTGAACTGATGGGTCTCCATTGTGAAGAAGAAATTACCCATTGAGAGTTCTACACTTGACAAGGCACTAAGAAAAGTGGAAAGCATATCAGTGTGATATCAATGTCAAAGTAGTAAAAGAAATGTAATGTGTGCTATTCTTTTTCATTATCAAGTTGAACGTGTTGTACTTGATATTTTCATGGATTGGGAGGCCCTCTTTCAACTACCCAAACACTTATACCACTCGATACCATTTGGAGCATGTACTGATTTCTTTGACCTCCCCTCTTTTGGAATCAAGTTAGAGTCATACGAAAAAAAAAAGAACAGTTCATGCCCCCATAGGTTTATTCTAGAAAGTTCATTCCAAAAGAAAATTTCAAAAAATAAGAAGAGAAAAATAGAGTTAAAAAGGGGAAAAAAGAAAAAAAAGGAAAAAGAAAAAAAAAAGAAAAATAGTAACAAAAAGTAGTCTTGTGAACTACGTTTGACCTGATTTTTATCACCACAAGATACATAGGCAGCCTTATGGTTCGGTCATACCAAATAAAATATTTTATAATCCCACGAAGTCAAGAGTGGGGAAGTCTTTCTTAGTAACTCCATCAAAAGAAAAAGAAAAGAAAAAAAGAACCAAATTCCTTTGTTTTAGAAATTTGGGCAAAGTTTTTAGAATGGATTCCAAAAGTTGTAAATAAATTAATCCCATTGTCTTAGTTATTTTGAGCCTTTATAATATACTTTCTTTCCAACCCTGTCCAAAAGCCACATTACAGTCCAAAAAAGTCCTCCCAGATAATCTTTGAGAGTGTTGAGTTTAGACATGCCAGGAGCAAATGATGTTTTTACTCTGGTCAATGCCTTGTCATCTGTAAAATCAGTGGAAATAAAAAGAAAAAGATAAAAATAAGAGAGTCTTATCGGTGAAAACCTTCACATGCACCATAAGGCGACAGTGAGTTGAGAGAAAGAATAAAATGAGAGGGGCTTGATGGTGAAAACCCTTCGGGCACTACAAGTCGAATTAGGATAGTGAATCAGATATGATAATCAGAGCATTGAAGCCCAGTTTCACGGAGAAGAGGTACAACAAGAGTTGAACATTAGACCTGCTTGATAGATTAGGTCACTTAATCCAAAGGTGCATGTCATGGTCATTAGAGTTGGTATTCACATCTGATAAGTTTCTACTTTGTAATTTTCGTGTTAGGAATCAACTCTTTCCATTGTCCTTTACTCTGTTCCTTTGTCTTGTTTACTTCCTCTTCCTGAGTCTGTTTGGTTAGAACAAGTGAAAAATGACTTCAAATTTGCCACCAGCTTTCGAATTGCACAAACAGGATCTGGCTAACACATCAAAGATGAATAAGTTAGGAAAGAACAAGATACGCACTATGTTGATAACAATCAACGTGCTTTGGGATTTATGTGAAATACAAATGTTAAGTATATGTCAATTCATGAACAATGCAACAGATAGAGGGTGTTGGGTTTGAATGGATCAAAGGTATATTCTGTGGTAAGGTTGACAAAGAAAGTGGTTAACCAATAACAAGCAAGGTCTTCCAAGTGAAATCAATGTTACCATGGAAAGTGAAGGAGCAATACACCTTAAGGCTA
This sequence comes from Nicotiana glauca, assembly GCA_026770625.1. Classification (NCBI taxonomy): domain Eukaryota; kingdom Viridiplantae; phylum Streptophyta; class Magnoliopsida; order Solanales; family Solanaceae; genus Nicotiana; species Nicotiana glauca. The sequence goes on from MU768774.1 coordinate 13,511, forward strand.
AGCCCAGTGGCATACGTTGGGAAAGAACAATACGCACACTGAATTTGTAACAATCAACTTGCTTTGGGATTCATTTGAAATAGAAAAGTTCGGTTAATCTCAATTCATGAGCAAAATACAACAGATAGAGGATGTTGGGTTTGAACGAATCAGAGGTTATTTCTTTAAAAAGGGTGACAGAGAGATTTGTTAGTCAATAAACAAGCAACGTCTTTCGAGTTGAAATAAAACTTATCGTGGGAAGTGAAGGAGCAATCACCCTCAAAGTCAAGGCCACAAACCAACCACCATATTTATAAACTCACAAGTTTTCTTTGTTTGAGACAGGGATAAAAATTGTGTCCAAATCAAAGCTTGGAAGTTGGATTTTTTCAAGTGTCGTGCCCAAATTTTGTCAGCACAAAGGCGGTTTGAGAAGGGAAAAGAAAAATTTGTTCAATTTGCAGGAACCCTCCATGAGGAAAAGCATGGTTCAGGGCCAAGGAATTTTGTTCGTTCTGTAAAGATCTCCAGGAAGAGAGCATGGCTCAGGTAAGTTCATTCTCAGCTGTTCACGACCCTTCTGGATAATGGAATTTAATTTAAAAAAATTCAAGGCCCTCCTGGATAATGAGATTTAAACTTAAAAATTCTCAGGGCCCTCCTAGATAATGTGACCAAGTTAAATTTCAAGACCTTCATAGATAACAAGATATAGCGTAATTTCTACCTTTAGAAAATATAATTTAGCTTTAAAGTTGTCAATCTGATGATGAGATTTAATTTGAAATTTTCAGGGTCCTCCCGGATAATGGGATTTAGCTTTTAAATTCTTAGAGCTCTTCATCGATAACAAAATTCGATTAACAGTCACAAATGTTCCCAGTACCAAACTGGGGCAAAAACGTTTCTTTGGTTTTGTCTGTTTTGTTGTAATGGTTGGAACCCACCTGGATAACAAGGGAATATATTTCAAGTTTTGGAAATCAGGCACCCACCTAGAGAATACGGGAATAAAATTCATGTATTGGCAATCAGACGCCCACCTGGAGAATAAGGGAATACAGTTCAAGTTTTGGCAATCAGGCGCCTACCTAGAGAACAAGGGAATACAGTTCAAGTCTTGCCAATCAAGCATCCACCTAGAGAACAAGGTAATAAAGTTCAAGTTTTGGCAATCAGGCGCCCACTTGGAGAACAACGGAATAAAGTTCAAGTTTTGGCAATCAGGCGCCCACCTGGAGAACAAGGGAATATAGTTCAAGTTTTGGCAATCAGGCGCCCACCATTAGAATAAGGGAATACAGTTCAAGTTTTAGTAATCAGGCGCCTACCCGGAGAACAAGGGAATACAGTTTAAGTTTTAGCTATCAGGCGCCCACCTAAAGAACAAGGGAATACATTTCAAGTTTGGGCAATCATGCGCCCACCTGGCGAACAAGAGAATACATTTCATGTTTGGCAATCAGGAGCCCACTTGGAGAACAAGGGAATACAGTTCTAGTTTTGGCAATCAGGCGCCCACCTGGAGAACAAGGGAATGCAGTTCAAGTTTGGCGATCAGGCGCCCACCAGGAAAATAAGAGAATACAGTTCAAGTTTTTGCAATCAGGCGCCCACCTAGAGAACAAGGGAATACAGTTCAAGTTTGTCAATTCGGCACCTACCTGGAGAACAAGGGAATAAAGTTTAAGTTTTGGAAATCAGACTCCCACCTGGAGAACAAGGGAATACAATTCAAGTTTTGGCCATCCGGCGCCCACCTGAAGAACAAGGGAATACAGTTCAAGTTTGGGAAATATGGCGCCCACCTGGAGAACAAGGGAATGCAGTTCAAGTTTGGCAATCAGGAGCCCGCCTGGAGAACAAGGAAATACAGTTCAAGTTTTGGCAATCAAGCGCACACCTAGAGAACAAGGGAATACAGTTCAAGTTTGGCAATCAGGATCCCACCTAGAGAACAAGGGAATACTGTTCAAGTTTTGGCAATTAGGCGCCCATCTGGAGAACAAGGGAATACAGTTCAAGTTTGGCGATCAGGCACCCACCTGGAAAATAAGGGAATACAGTTCAAGTTTTTGTAATCAGGCGCCCACCTGGAGAATAGGGGAATACAGTTCAAGTTTTGCAATTAGACTCCCACCTAGAGAACAAGGGAATAAAGTTCAAGGTTTGGCAATCAGGCTCCCACCTGGTGAATAAGGGAATACAATTCAAGTTTTGGCCATCAGGCGCCCACCTGAAGAACAAGGGAATACAATTCAAGTTTGGGAAATCTGGCGCCCACTTGGAGAACGAGGGAATACGGTTCAAGTTTGGCAATCATGAGCCCACCTGGAGAACAAGGAAATACAATTCAAGTTTTGGCAATCAGGCGCCCACCTGGAGGACAAGGGAATACAGTTCAAGTTTGGGCAATATGGCGCCCACCTGGAGAACAAGGGAATACAGTTCAAGTCTTGCCAATCATGCGTCCACCTAGAGAACAAGGGAATAAAGTTCAAGTTTTGGAAAGCAGGCTCCCACCTGGAGAACAAGGGAATACAGTTCAAGTCTTGCCAATCATGCGTCCACCTAGAGAACAAGGGAATAAAGTTCAAGTTTTGGAAAGCAGGCTCCCACCTGGAGAACAAGGGAATACAGTTCAAGTCTTGCCAATCATGCGTCCACCTAGAGAACAAGGGAATAAAGTTCAAGTTTTGGAAAGCAGGCTCCCACCTGGAGAACAAGGGAATACAGTTCAAGTCTTGCCAATCATGCGTCCACCTAGAGAACAAGGGAATAAAGTTCAAGTTTTGGAAAGCAGGCTCCCACCTGGAGAACAAGGGAATACAGTTCAAGTCTTGCCAATCATGCGTCCACCTAGAGAACAAGGGAATAAAGTTCAAGTTTTGGAAAGCAGGCTCCCACCTGGAGAACAAGGGAATACAGTTCAAGTCTTGCCAATCATGCGTCCACCTAGAGAACAAGGGAATAAAGTTCAAGTTTTGGAAAGCAGGCTCCCACCTGGAGAACAAGGGAATACAGTTCAAGTCTTGCCAATCATGCGTCCACCTAGAGAACAAGGGAATAAAGTTCAAGTTTTGGAAAGCAGGCTCCCACCTGGAGAACAAGGGAATACAGTTCAAGTCTTGCCAATCATGCGTCCACCTAGAGAACAAGGGAATAAAGTTCAAGTTTTGGAAAGCAGGCTCCCACCTGGAGAACAAGGGAATACAGTTCAAGTCTTGCCAATCATGCGTCCACCTAGAGAACAAGGGAATAAAGTTCAAGTTTTGGAAAGCAGGCTCCCACCTGGAGAACAAGGGAATACAGTTCAAGTCTTGCCAATCATGCGTCCACCTAGAGAACAAGGGAATAAAGTTCAAGTTTTGGAAAGCAGGCTCCCACCTGGAGAACAAGGGAATACAGTTCAAGTTTGGGCAATATGGCGCCCACCTGGAGAACAAGGGAATGCAGTTCAAGTTTAGCGATCAGGCGCCCACCAGGAAAATAAGAGAATACAGTTCAAGTTTTTGCAATCAGGCGCCCACCTAGAGAACAAGGGAATACAGTTCAAGTTTGTCAATTAGGCACCTACCTGGAGAATAAGGGAATAAAGTTTAAGTTTTGGAAATCAGACTCCCACCTGGAGAACAAGGGAATACAATTTAAGTTTTGGCCATCCGGCGCCCACTTGAAGAACAAGGGAATACAGTTCAAGTTTGGGAAATATGGCGCCCACCTGGAGAACAAGGGAATGCAGTTCAAGTTTGGCAATCAGGAGCCCGCCTGGAGAACAAGGAAATACAGTTCAAGTTTTGGCAATCAAGCGCCCACCTAGAGAACAAGGGAATACAGTTCAAGTTTGGCAATCAGGATCCCACCTAGAGAACAAGGGAATATTGTTCAAGTTTTGGCAACTAGGCGCCCATCTGGAGAACAAGGGAATACAGTTCAAGTTTGGCGATCAGGCACCCACATGGAAAATAAGGGAATACAGTTCAAGTTTTTGTAATCCGGCGCCCACCTGGAGAATAGGGGAATACAGTTCAAGTTTTGCAATTAGGCGCCCAACTAGAGAACAAGGGAATAAAGTTCAAGGTTTGGCAATCAGGCTCCCACCTGGTGAATAAGGGAATACAATTCAAGTTTTGGCCATCAGGCGCCCACCTGAAGAACAAGGGAATACAGTTCAAGTTTGGGAAATCTGGCGCCCACTTGGAGAACAAGGGAATACGGTTCAAGTTTGGCAATTATGAGCCCACCTGGAGAACAAGGAAATACAATTCAAGTTTTGGCAATCAGGCGCCCACCTGGAGGACAAGGGAATACAGTTCAAGTTTTGCAATCAGGAGCGCACCTTGAGAACAAGGGAATACTGTTCAATTTTTGGCAATCAGGCGCCCACCTGGAGAACAAGGGAATACAGTTCAAGTTTGGCAATCAGGAGCCCACCTAGAGAACAAGGGAATACTGTTCAAGTTTTGGCAATCAGGCGCCCACCTGGAGAACAAGGGAATACAGTTCAAGTTTGGCAATTAGGCACCTAACTAGAGAACAAGGGAATAAAGTTCAAGTTTTGGAAATCAGGCTCCCACCTGGAGAACAAGGGAATATAATTCAAGTTTTGGCCATCCGGCGCCCACCTGAAGAACAAGGGAATACAGTTCAAGTTTGGGAAATATGGCGCCCACCTAGAGTAAAGGGAATACAGTTCAAGTTTGGCAATCAGGAGCCCACCTGGAGAACAAGGAAATACAGTTCAAGTTTTGGCAATCAAGCGCCCACCTAGAGAACAAGGGAATACAATTCAAGTTTGGCAATCAGGAGACCACCTAGAGAACAAGGTAATATAGTTCAAGTTTTGGCAATCAGGTGCCCACCTGGAGAACAAGGGAATACAGTTCATGTTTTTGACAATCAGGCGCCCACCTGGAGAACAAGGGAATATAGTTCAATTTTTGGCAATCTGGCGCCGACCTGGAGAACAAGGGAATACAGTTTAATTTTTTGGCAATAAAGCGCCCACCTGTAGAACAAGGGAATACAGTTCAAGTTTTGACAATCGGGTGCCCACCTGGAGAACAGAGGAATATAGTTCAAGTTTTGGCAATAAGGCACCCACCTGGAGGACAAGGGAATATAGTTCAAGTTTTGGCAATCAGGCGCCCACTAGTAGAATAAAGGAATTCAGTTCAAGTATTGGCAGCAGGCACCCACCTGGAAAGCAAGGGAGGATATTTCAAAATTCAATTCAAGTTAGAAGTAGCAGAATCTCGCGGTAAGAATATGAGTCAATAGTCCGAGATGATCAACACAAGTTATTCATAGAAGTTATTCAGGGTCCTCCCGGATAATGGGATTTAGCTTTTAAATTCTTAGAGCTCTTCATAGATAACAAAATTCGATTAACAGTCACAAATGTTCCCAGTACCAAACTGGGGCAAAAACGTTTCTTTGGTTTTGTCTGTTTTGTTGTAATGGTTGACACCCACCTGGATAACAAGGGAATATATTTCAAGTTTTTGAAATCAGGCACCCACCTGGAGAATAAGGGAATACAATTCAAATATTGGCTATCAGACACCCACCTGGAGAACAAGGGAATACAGTTCAAGTTTTGGCAATCAGGCGCCTTCCTGGAGAACAAGGGAATACAGTTCAAGTCTTGCCAATCAAGCATCCACCTAGAGAACAAGGTAATAAAGTTCAAGTTTTGGCAATCAGGCGCCCACCTGGAGAATAAGGGAATAAAGTTCAAGTTTTGACAATCAGGCGCCCACGTGGAGAACAAGGGAATATAGTTCAAGTTTTGGCAATCAAGCGCCCACCAGTAGAATAAGGGAATACAGTTCAAGTTTTAGTAATCAGGCGCCTACCCGGAGAACAAGGGAATACAGTTTAAGTTTTAGCAATCAGGTGCCCACCTAAAGAACAAGGGAATATATTTCAAGTTTGGGCAATCATGCGCCCACCTGGAGAACAAGAGAATACATTTCATGTTTGGCAATTAGGAGCCCACTTGGAGAACAAGGGAATACAGTTCTAGTTTTGGCAATCAGGCGCCCACCTGGAGAACATGGGAATGCAGTTCAAGTTTGGCGATCAGGTGCCCACCTGGAAAACAAGGAAATACAGTTCAAGTTTTTGCAATCAGGCGCCCACCTAGAGAACAAGGGAATACAGTTCAAGTTTGGTAATTAGGCGCCTACCTAGAGAACAAGGGAATAAAGTTCAAGTTTTGGAAATCAGGCTCCCACCCGGAGAACAAGGGAATACAATTCAAGTTTTGGCCATCCGGCGCCCACCTGAAGAACAAGGGAATACAGTTCAAGTTTGGCAATCAGGAGCCCACCTGGAGAACAAGGAAATACAGTTCAAGTTTTGGCAATCAAGCGCCCACCTAGAGAACAAGGGAATACAGTTCAAGTTTGGCAATCAGGAGACCACCTGGAGAACAAGGGAATACTGTTCAAGTTTTGGCAATCAGGCGCCCACCTGGAGAACAAGGGAATACAGTTCAAGTTTGGCGATCAGGCACCCAACTGGAAAATAAGGAAATACAGTTCATGTTTTTGTAATCTGGTGCCCACCTGGAGAACAGGAGAATACAGTTCAAGTTTGGCAATTAGGCGCCCACCTAGAGAACAAGGGCATAAAGTTCAAGGTTTGGCAATCAGGCTCCCACCTGGAGAATAAGGGAATACAATTCAAGTTTTAGCCATCAGGCGCCCACCTGAAGAACAAGGGAATACAATTCAAGTTTGGGAAAATCAGGCGCCCACTTGGAGAACAAGAGAATACGGTTCAAGTTTTGCAATCAGGAGCCCACTTGGAGAACAAGGAAATACGGTTCAAGTTTTGGCAATCACGCGCCCACCTGGAGAACAAGGAAATACAGTTCAAGTTTGGCAATCAGGAGCGCACCTCGAGAACAAGGGAATACTGTTCGAGTTTTGGCAATCAAGCGCCCACCTGGAGAACAAGGGAATACAGTTCCAGTTTGGCAATCAGGTGCCCACCTGGAGAACAGGGTTATATAGTTCAAGTTTTGGCAATTAGGTGCCTACCTGGAGAACAAGGGAATACAGTTCAAGCTTGGCAATTAGGCGGCCACTTAGAGAACAAGGGAATACAGTTTAAGTTTTGGCAATCAGGTGCCCACCTGGAGAACAAGGGAATACAGTTCATGTTTTTGACAATCAGGCGCCCATCTGGAAAACAAGGGAATATAATTCAAGTTTTGGCAATCAGGCGCCGACCTGGAGAACAAGGGAATACAGTTTAATTTTTTGGCAGTTAGGCGCCCACCTGGAGAACAAGGGAATACAGTTCAAGTTTTGGCAATCGGGTTCCCACCTAGAGAACAGGGGAATACAGTTCAAGTTTTGGAAATCAGGCGCCCACCTGGAGGACAAGGGAATACAGTTCAAGTTTTGGCAATCAGGCGCCCACCAGTAGAATAAGGAAATTCAGTTCAAGTATTGGCAGCAGGTACCCACCTGGAAAGCAAGGGAGGACATTTTAAAATTCAATTCAAGTTAGAAGTAGCAGAATCTTGCGGTAAGAATGTGAGTCAACAGTCCGAGATGATCAACAGAAGTTATTCACAATCCAGAATTAAAAAAGGAAGAAGCAAGAAGTGAATCCAAATTCACAAGTAGATGAAAGATGTGAGCTGCTCAAGACATGGCTGAGGTCACAAGCACTGCATGTCTGGTCTTGATCCAAAAAATCTGAAGAAGAATGAACTAGCACCTGGAGCTAGCAAGCGTCAAGGTTCAAATCTAAAGTCTGCATGAAGAACCATTCAAGACTCAATATCAAGCTTTAAAAGACTTAAAGATAGGAATTTCGTAAGTCATAGTTAACAAGCTTAGTTAGTATTTTTCATTTTTTTATTTTGATGTAATAACATGACTGTGGACCGGAACCTCGGCAGAACAATACCTCGACCGGCTCTCCACCTCAGTATACTCAGTTACCTCATTCACTTCTGAACTACACCTGGCCTGATTCCTTTATAGCCAAGGATATGTAGTCAACTCAGATACCAGGGCTCGGTCACATTCTCCTTTCTTTTAGTTTTTGGTCTCACTAAATAAGGGTCAGGTCAAAAAACTTGTATAGCCGTTCTTTGTCTGAAAACTCTTCGCGTTCCCAGTCAAAGAAGGACAACTGTAGAGTGGTGATTTTTGACCCTCCCCAAGATTTTTTATAGTTTAGCATGTAAATATTTAGTTTAGGACTAATATTGCTATTTCAACTAATTTTGACTCTTTTACTTTATTTCGTCACAAAAATAATTTAAAAAAATATTTTAGTTTATGTATCTTTTATTACCTTATTTTTATTTTCATATAATCTTGAAAACACAAAAATTGTTTTATATTTTAATATAGTTTAGTTTAATTAGTTAAGATTAGTTTTATATTTTTATATTATAAATTATATATAATTTTAGAAGGAAGAGTTAGTTTTGGGTTGGTTTATCCCATTTTCATCTTGTAGTCTACTTTTTTAGTATTTGGCCTAATTTTAAGGCCCAATAATACCAAATTCATATCCCCTTAACCTAAAAAATCTTCCAATATAACCAAAAAACCAGCCTAGAAATCCCTAGACCCCTATACCCCCGTAGACTTTAGAGTAATTAGCCGAAAAATACACAAAAATAGATATACACAACCTAGACCCTTAGACTTTGGAAATCCGCCGTTTTTCATATAGACCCTCCCCGATCTGTCTTCTTATCTAAAGAAAGGAGCCATTTCCATGTCTTTGGGTAAACAAAAAATAGACCTTAAATCGGCCGCTGAACAAAGATCTCCCCCCCCCCTCCCCCCCAAAAAAAAATCGATTCTTCTCTTCTTCTGTAACAAGGAGCAATTAACCTAGAATCCCTAGACAATCAGCAGCGGTTTGTGAAAAAGGAGGCGGCCCTTCATCTTCAACCTTCCGTCGTTCACACCACCCAACAACACTCCTGTATCTTTGCACCATCCGCAAAGACCAGAAACAAAGCTTAACACACCCATAACCCACAGCAAGCGACCTAACGAACACAACCAATCGCAGAACCCAAACAACCCTTTTCGTTCGAGTTTCATTCACACAAAAACACACACCTACGATAGACAAACACGCACAGCGGACAGTGAGAATAGAGGAAGTGAATGGACGGGATTTCTCTCATTCTGATTTCGGATTCGAATCCTTTTGATTTTCAGGTCGAATTCTGGCTTCTTCTGATTTCTGATTTATAAAATATCATGGAATTCAATCAAGTTTGAGTGAGTCGATTTTAGTCAAAGTTTCGTTTCATTGGCAATTGAACACTGTTGGTTCTGAGTGAGTTCGCCGATTGGAGATTTCTGTTGCCAAATCGAGTTTCGCTATTGGTTCGCGGTACCGGTTCGATTCTGTTATTGCTGTATTTCAGCTTTCCTTTCGAGTTCAAAGCAGTGAGATAATTAATTTTGAGCTATATTGAGGTCCGTTTCTGCTTCGTTTGACTCTCTAGTTCAATTTAATTAGTTCTTATGAATGTCTTATTGATTTCCTGGGTTGTCTCTTTTTATTGGATATCCATGTTTCCTATCGAATTGTTCATTCATGTTTAAGTTTTTCTACTGGAAACCTATGCAAGCGTGAGGGGAAAAGAAGATGTTGGCTTGTTTAATCTAGTTGAGCACCAGATTTTCCTTGAAATTGGAAATAGGACCTTAGTCTAATCCATTTTTCTTAGCAATAACTGGGCTGTAGTGTTGGATTAAAAACAATAAGTAATGGTGGGTTGAAAATTTGGTCAAAAGGCAGAATTAAAAATTGGGTAGATGAGTAGAAATTAAAAGAAATTTAGGTTCAAGATAATAATATTGTTCTTTTATTCTTGTTTTAGTTATTTTTCGAGTAGGAGCATGCTTAGGCCGACTACACATGGGTCAGCAAATTTTCCGGTGCGTAAGTAATCATCGCAACTACTGGTACGGTTCCTTTGGCGTAGTTGTGATATCTAATTTCAAATTAGTTTTAAATATGAATATCCGTGGTTCGCTTTAGTTGAGTACTAATCTTTTATTTTCTTTCTTAAAAATAAGTTGTGATACTTAATTTTCAAATCTGGAGTTACATTTATGTGACCTGGCCATAATTTAATATTGTTAATAAAATAAATATGTTGTGGATCGTGGGTACGATTCCCATGACATGATTCGCGATGTGTCATCATATAATTAGTTATATAACAATCGAATTATTCAAAGCGGGTTAAAAGGAATAAAAATGCACATAGGTTTCAATGATGTTTTAAAATCAAATAAGTATGCCAATATTAACAATTGGGTGACTGTGCTAAAATCACGGAACCTGAAAATGCCTAACACCTTCTCCCACGTTAACAAAATTTCTTACCCGGATTTTTGTATTTCGCGGATTGTAAAACAGAATCAATCTTTCCTTGATTCGTGATTTGAAACCGGTGACTTGGGACACCATAAATTATCCCAAGCGGAAAGTCTGAACTTAAATAAATAATCCCATCACGATTGTCACTTTAATTGAAAATACTCCCCTATATCCCTTCCGGGGGTGGTAAAAAGGAGGTGTGACAATAACTACAACGCTAACTACAATAATTGGACATGTAACATATTTGCACGAAGTCATAGAGGAACTTACAATCAAGGTGTATCAAAACAATAAGGAAGGCTGTCACTTCAATTAAGGCAATTAAAGGTCAATGTAACACGTAGAATTAGAGGAAAACTAATAACATCATATGGAGCATATAGAGATAATTTAAGCAATTAGAAAACCCAAACATACGGGCTACTTTCCACATACAGAACATAAGGACCTAAGAACCCTAGAACAAATTTTCCACAAATAAGTCCGAGCACACACTCGTCACCTCGCATGCGCGGACTACAATTAGCATAGAAGAATAAAATCTTAAGGGGAAGTGCCTCACATAAGGTTAGGCAAGATACTTACCTCAAAGACGACCAACCGATACTCTAAAATGCACTTCTTGGGTGAAATTACCTCCAAACTGCTTAAATCTAACCAAATTAACTTCAAAGCACAAATAAAACACTTAAGAAACTATTCTGGACCATAAAGTCTCAATATTTAACAAAATTCAAAAATCGGTCCAAAAGTCGACCCCCGTGCCCGCACCTCGGAACCTGATTTTTTTTACAAAAACCAAATTCCAATACGAGTTTAACCATACAAAATTTATCAAATTCCGATACCATTTGGTCCCTCAAATCATGATTTTAAAATTTTCTTCAAAAACCAGCATTTCTCCCAAACCAAAACACAAATTAAATGATGAAAACGAAGACAAAATCATGGAATATTTTATATTCAAGATGAAGAACACTTACTCAATCGATTTGTGTGAAAACCCCTCAAAGAATCGCTCAAAACCGAGCTCCACAAGTCAAGATATGAATAACATGGTCTAACCCTCGATTTGGGAATATATTCTGCCTGCCTAGGGGTTGTTCTTCGTGTTCACGACCTTTGTCTTGCGTTCGCGATGAGTACATTCCTCGTCAGCGATTTCCAAATTCATTCTAGATAGCCTTTAGTATAATAGCCTTAACGTTTTGCACACAACTCCAAATTACAAATGGTTTGATGTTCTGAATACTAGACATCGAGGGCTATTGTTTCAAAGGTTGCTCATTTCCTGTGTCATTATATATTGCGAGATATAAGCTTCAAAGTCAACTCTATGAAGTAGATATTTTCAAACTCTTCCCGGACAGTCTGTAGTGTAACTACCATAACTTTTTGTACACAAATTTAATGTCAATTAATTTACATTTCTGAAAAATAGGCACAAAGGCTACAATTTTCATTTTTGTATCATCTCCAAATTCCTTATAAATTGTGAGATAAAAGCATCCGAAATCAGGCCTGTACAACCGAGATTTCCTTCTTCGCGAACGCGAAAAACAAACTTCCAAAAGCCAAATTCTTCTTCGCGACACGGGAGGCTCCTCACGAATGCGAAGAACAACACCAGATATCAGATAATCAACATCCAAAGTAGCCCTAAATGATCCAAAACACACCCGAGTCCCTCGGGACCCTATCTAAATAGAAAAGCAAGTCATATAAACTAACATGGACTCTCTCAAGATCTCAAATCATATGAAAAAATGCTGAAATGACGAATCACTCCATGAATCGAACTTAGGAACTTTCAAACTTCTAAATCTCGTGCCGAAACCTATCAAAACAACCCGGAATGACACCAAATTTTTCATACAAGTCCGAAATGACATAATGGAGCTATTCTAAATCTCGAAATCACATTCTGACCCCAATATAACAAACGTCAACTAGGAGTCAAACCTCTCCATTTCCAAACATCAACTTTTCCAACTTTCGTTGAAACACCTCAAATTACCCTACGGACCTCCAAATCCGAATCCAGATGCGCGCCTAAGCCCAAAATCACCATACGAAGTTATTGAGATCACCCATAGCCCATTCCGGGGCTGTTTACTCAAAAGTCTAATTCAGGTCAAATTCTCATCGTTTAAACTTCCAAAACTAGTTTCCTTCTTCCAATTTGACTCTGAATCATCTGTTAACTGAATTAAACCATGCACACTAGTTGATACACATATTATGAAGCTGTTTGAGATCTCAAACTACCTAACCAGGCGCAATTGCTGAAAACAGCCTGTCGAGTATTTACACAAAAGTAGTAGAATGAAATACTAACGATTTTGAACCAAAAAAGGATCTCCTTAGTGTTTTCGATTTAAAGTAGTAATTACATAGACAAAAATAACAAAACTAAAGGTAAAACAATTTTAGCACAAATATGTTTCAACTAACTTGTTCTAAGGTAACATATTTTCTACAACTTTACTATAAACTCACTACACCTATACATTTTAATTACAATTTTACTACAGAATAGGGAAGCTAATTCTTCTTCTTCTTTCAGAGTTATGTTCTCTCATTTTTAGCTGGTGGACCTTTTCTTCTTACTTCTGGCAGTCACCTCACTCTCACTAATTGCACCAATATCTCACTTTTTCCTTGCATAATCCCAAAGTAGAGCTCCATAGCGTCTACGATGTTGATCAATATCAGAAAGGTCTTCCTTTGAAATTGATAGCTCTCCAATATTGACATATTCAGAAAATGCATCAATGCATACACCACAGTCACTGCAAAATAGATATTAGGGGAAAAGGATTTGGCATTCATCGATTGAATAAAATCTAGTAAATAAATAGAAGGAAAAAATAGATTTTTCATACAGTGAACCCTCTTTTTACTAGGGTATCTCATCGACCAACCACTGGATGTCAAGAGGGTCAATAACATATTTTTTAATGTATTCCTTTGTGTTCTTGTAGTTGATGTCTGGATGCTTTCCATAGAAGCCGGTGGATGACAAGTATAGGGTGATCATTGTTGCAAATTTATTAACAACAGATTCAACAATGATGCGATTGTGTGAAGAGACCATAGAATCATTAACATATAGAACTCTTTCGGTAATGTCAAAAACAGCCAACAACCAATGAAATTTTTTCACAATATTTATGGGCATAATCACAAAATCAACTTGATCCCATGCAACATTTGCAAGTATCTTGTACCCCAATATGTGTTCTGCTACGACGTCCTGGGATTTGACAACAACTAGCTTCTTATCGTCAGGAGCATTAATGTATTTTTCATAAATTTGTTCAATTCTAGTCTTGAAAATACAGTTAGTGGTTGTAAACGTGTTTTATTCACATGACCATACTTTCCTCTCTTCCGCAGATAGTATAAAATAATATCAATGTGTTGCAAAAAAAACAAAATTCATTATTTCTTAACGCTTCAAACAAATTAACTATAATTTTTAAACACAAAAACTACAATATCCTCCAATAATAGAATACCCCAGCTAATCATTTCATTCTGCCAGGGTATGTGTTAACTGTGTTGTTGAGGACTTGTCCGGGATGTGCTAAAATGTAAAACCACTTATTTTTATCAACTTTCTCCACTCCAAGATCATACCACGGTTTTAGATGGTTATCTTTTACAGAATAAGGTGCCTTCCTCCTATTTAAACACGTAGCAATTACAATAAATTTGTAGATTGAAGTGGATATCCAAAAGATGAATGCACTCAGAAATATGAACAAATTGTATAAACTAACCTCTTTGGAGTTGTATCGGTACCAAGGTATAACTAGTTGTTTAATTCATCCAATGACTCAAGATCAATATTTTGACCTATAAACCTAGTAAACGGAAAAATTACAGGTCTAACAGAAGTGCTACCACTAGAATTGTAAATAGGGAGAAAGGGTGATCGGGCATACTTTCCAGGCTGCCTTGTTCTTCCTTGATGCACAAGGGTTTTTTCATCTTGGTTAAGCTCGCCGAACTTTAATAAACTGGAAGAAGTTATCTGGTGTCTCAAAATCATCAAGTGTTACTTCCCTTTTATCATATCTAGAGTCGTCCGAATCACCTACATCAACGTACTGCTAGTTCCCCTCCTTCTTCACAACAATCATCTCCTTCTTTTATAACATTCTCTTTTTCAATGGGAGATTGAATTCTTTTCCCTTTCTCCTCATTTTTCTATTCCTTGCATGTTTATTGTATCTTCATGTATTGGAGATTCTGCAGGCATAGCTTCCTTCACTATTATAATAAGTATGTTTAATTTAATCATTTCGTAGAAAATTTGAACTAAACACTAACATTTTAGAATAGAAATTATAGTTTAGATGTAGTAATTTTGTTAAAATGATGTCATGCATATGATAATAGCTAAGTTTATAATGTTCCTGTGATGATAACATATACTAACTCATACCTGCATTCTCTTCATCAATTGCCGCTTTAAAATGAGAATCTAAAGCAACACATACATGAACACTATCATTAATTTTCACGTCATTCATATGTCCTGTATCTAAGAAACTCATTTGAGTTATCATGAACATTAGTTGATATAACTTTAGGCAATATGTAGGTACATTGTAGACATCTATGTAGATATATAAATCTGTGTAGATATACTGTAGGTATTATATAGATATGTCTATACATATTGTAGATATAATGTGGATATATTGTGTGTCTCTGTGTGTGTGTGTGTGTATATATATATATTGTATATAATGTAGATATGTTGTACATACTTTTTTTTTACTGCTGCTGGCATGCTGGTTTATCACTACTGCACGAAAAATATTAAGTGATCTTTCTTTTTAATTGCTCAACAACTTTTGTAGAACTCCCAGCAAACTACAAGCTTTAAATTTATTATGATATATACTTTATGGACGATAATATAAACTTAGACGTGATATAAATTGTTATGTTAAATAAATATATTTCAAATATTATCGTGGCATCAATGTTATCCTTTTGATTATTTATCGCCTGCAAAACAGCCTTGATTGAGTCATTGAGTAGCAGTCGAAAGCTACCTAGTTCTACAAAACATCTTTATTGAAATATCCAAGATATAAAGCAACCTACATGTTAAAATATAGAGAGTTAATGAAAATATTGGCTTAACATAAATTAAAAAAACCACCCAAGATTCTGTATATATGTTACCTTGTCAATATCTTTTCTTAAATTTTTAATTTGTGTCAGAATATCTATCTTGTCCTCTATTCCAATTGACTTCGTGTGTCCCGATGGAGATGCATCTGTCACGACCTACATTTTTCATCCTCGAGAGTCGTGATGGTACCTACTAGTGAAAGCTAGGCAAGCCAACTATTCCGATTTAATTACCCCTTTTCATGTCTTTAAGTCCTTATAATTTCAAAATATCATATCAAAATAGCGGAAATAATAATATCAGTAACAATGCGGAAGAGGAAATCAGTTAATTTAACAATACGAACTGCGGAAGTCTAAATACAACTCTACCCAGAATTTGGTGTCACAATCTAACAAACTGTCTAAGAATACTATAAATAAGGACTGAATAGAAATACACAAATCTGTCTCTGAATAAGTAAAACAGAAAGAAATGATAGAATGTCACAATCCGGCTTTCCCACCCTCGGGAGTCGTGATGGTGCCTACTAATAGGAGCTAGGCAAGCCGACTCTTATCTATCTACTTCGTTATCAAAATTCTTCTTTTAACAATTTAATGATAATAATATAAATATAGCGGAATAATCTAAATGAGTGGAAGACTTAAGTTAATAAGACTAAATAATATACGGAAATTCAACAACCTCTACCCAACAACTGGTTTCACATTACTCACGAACTACAAAGAATACTGAACACAACCGTCTGAAAGAGATATAAAAACTATTTGTCTCGAATACATGAGATAACAGACTGAAAATAAAAATAAAGGAGACGCCGGGCATGCGGACGCCTGTAAGGCTACCTCGGTGTCTCACTGGTCTGACTGCTCACAACCGTGCTATTGCTGCTATTGTCCAAAATCTTTATCTGTGCAAAAGAGCACGTAGTATAGTATCAGAACAGCCGGCCCCATATGCTGGTAAATGCCTCGCCTACCCCGGCGAACTAGTGACGAGGCTAGAACCAGACACTCATATAAACCTGTGCAGTTATATAATATATAGCGGGTAATAAACAGAAATAGACAAGTAAAAATGGGAAGGAAAAAAAAAACATATTGTAGAGGTAATACCAATACTAATAATAATTCCAGAGTAACAGTCTAAGGCAGTTTAGAATTTTTCAGCGAACAAGGAAACTTTTATCCACATTAAACACAATATCCAAATTAAACACACTTGTATCATCAACTGTTGTGGCGTGCAATCTGATATATATTAACACTGTTGCGGCGTGAAACCCACTCCTCAAATATTATTTATCGTTTAATCATGCCGCGGCGTGCAACCCGATCCATATCATTTATCATTTAACATCTGTTGCCGCGTGCAACCCGATTCATATTATTTACTATTTTATCATGCCACAGCGTGCAACCCGATCCACAATTATCACTATTGCGGCGTGTAACCCGATCCACAAATCTCATTTATCATGTTTACTCACCCAAACAACAATCATAATTAAGGGGCGAGGGAATGAACTGGAAAATATTAATAGGGCCCAATAAGGATTCAATAATGTACAATACAATTTCCAGCAAAGAATATATCAACAATTCCATAAATAATTGGCGAGGGAATAATTCAATGATTCTTTCTTTTTCTTTCATTCTTACTCAGTAATTCATTTATAATTTAAGCCAAAGCTCCAAAGGGCTTAACCAATTCGTATAATTATCAATTTATCTCATAACTTGAGGCAATTCTCCTTAAATATTAAATATCACAATTTCTTTCACATGTTCTTTACAACATGTAGAATTCATCATTTAAGCATGGAAGATACGACAACAAATCAGAATATTCACAATGTAAAGACCCACGGTCATGCTAGAAACTAACGTATAGATACTCGTCACCATGCCTATACACCGTACTCGATAAATAGAAATTAGCAATTATGACTCAACTCATATTCCCTCAAGCTAAGGGTAGACCAAACATTTACCTCGAAGTTCTATTGCCAATTCAATCCTTAAGCACAACTTTTCCTTTCAAATTTGGCTTCAATCCAATTGTATCTATACACAATTGATTTAATATCATCAATAATACTAAACAATCCAATCCAAATGCCTAAATATATTTTCCTAAACATTCTGCCCAAAATCATAAAAAACGACCCCGGGCTCGCTTGGTCAAAACACGAGGATCAAACCAAAATAAATTCACCCATTCGCCCATGAGCCCGAATATACAATTTGCTTTCAAGTTCGACCCCAAAACAAGGTCTAATTCATGGAATATTTGAAAACCCTAACTCTACCCAATTCTCTAATTTCTACCTATTTTCACACGATTTAGGCCTAGGAATTCAAATGACATTGATGGAAAATGAAGAAAATGAGTTAAGAGACACTTACCCAAGAAACTTTGGTGAAGAAATGCCCCAAGAATCGCCAAACAGTTTTGAAGAAGAGAAAACTTTGGAAATTTTGTAAAAATCTCGTAAGGCTTCTATTTTTAAGCTTAAATAACTGGGCGGATTTTTTACTCTATGAGATCGCGGAAGGATCAATGCGATCGCATAGCACAAATTGTGACCTCCCAAAATTAACTCTATGCTATCGCAGAAGAATCAATGCGATCGCATAGAACAAAGTGATATCTCCCAAAATTACTCTATGAGATCGTGGACATCCTTATGCGATCGCATAGAAAAAATGAATGACTACCAAAATTAACTCTATGCGATCGCGGACATCCCTATGTGATCGCATAGAACAAATGAATGACTACCTAAATTAACTCTGTGCTATCGCGGACATCCCTATGCGATCGCATAGAACAAATGAATGACTGCCAAAATTAACTCTATGCGATCGCGGACATCCCTATGCGATCGCATAGAATAATAACCTGGACACCAGCAACCAGCAAAAACACAAGATTTTCTAAATCCAAAACACTCCGAGCCTATCCGAAACTCACCCGAGCCCTCAGGGCTCCAAATAAAATATGCATACTATCTCAAAAATATAATATGGACTTAACCGTGCAATCAAATTGCCAAAATAACGTCATATACAATGAATTAAGACTTAAAATCCATGATTTCTTCCAAATTTCATAAAACATCAAATTTTCCATTTCAAGTCCGAAACACATCAAACAGCATCAGTTTTCAACCAAACTTTACAGAAAGCGCTTAAACCACATATAAGACCTGTACCGGGCGCAGGAACAAAAATACGGTCCTGATATCATCACTTTTTAATTCGTTTTCATTTTTATTTTTCTTAAATATTTTCAGAAAACAATTTTACTCAAAAATTCATTTCTCGGGCCTGGGACCTTGGAATTCGATTCCGGGCATATGCCCAAGTCTTATATTTTTCTACGGAGCTTCCGAGACTGTAAATTCACGGGTCTGGGCCCGTTTATCCAAAATGTTGACTGAAGTCAAATTTATTCATTTTAATATCAAAACTTAGCAAATTTTTATAGAATTTCATATTTGAGCTTCCAGCTACGCGTACGGACTGGCATGCAAATTGAGGCGATTATAAATGAGGTTTTCAAGGCCTCGGAAGCTCGAAATGGATAAGAAAATAGTGATGATCCTTTGGGTCGTCACATTCTCCACCTCTAGAACAACTGTTCGTCCTCGAACAGACATAAGAAGGAAGTACCTGAGTCGAGCAATAGATGGGGATAACTGCTGCGCATATCAGACTCGGACTCCCAGGTCGAAGCTTGAGGAGGCTGACCTATCCACTGAACACAAACAGAGGAGAAACTCTTGGATTTCAGCTGACGAATTTGCCGGTCTAGAATAGCTACTGGCTCCTCCTCATAAGATAAGTCCTTGTCCAGCTGGACAGTTCTTAAATCTAACATGTGGGCTGGATCGCCGTGATATTTACGGAGCATGGATACATGAAAAACTGGATGTATGGCTGATAAGTTAGGCGGCAATGCAAGTCTATAAGCCATCTCTCCAACTCGGTCAAGAATTTCAAACGGACCAATGAACCTAGGGCTAAGCTTGCCCTACTTCCCAAATCTTATCACGCCCTTCATAGGCGACACTCAGAGCAACATACGCTCACCAACCATGAAAGCTACATCTCGAACCTTACGATCTGCATAGCTTTTTTGCCTGGACTGAGCTGAACGAAGCCTTTCCTGAATAATTTTGACCTAATCCAAGGCCTCCTGAACCAAATCTATACCCAACAACCGAGCCTCTCCCAACTTAAACCATTCGACCTGAGATCGACATCACCTACCATATAAGGCCTCATAAGTAGCATCTGGATGCTCGACTGGTAGCTATTGTTGTAGGCAAACTCCGCTAAAGGCAAAAACTGATTCCACGAACCTCCAAAGTCGATAACACAAGCTTGGAGCATATCTTCCAATATTTGAATAGTCTGTTCTGATTGCTCGTCCGTCTGAGGATGAAATGTTGTGCTCAACTGTAACTGGGTGCCTAATTCCCGCTGAACTGCTTTCCAGAAACGCGAGGTAAACTGCGTACCTCGGTCCGAAATGATAGATACCAGCACACCATGAAGGCAAACAATCTCCCGGATATAAATCTCCGCTAACCTCTCGGATGAATAGGTGACTGCCACAGGAATGAAATGCGCTGACTTAGTCAGCCTATCAGCAATGACCCAAACTGCATCAAACTTCTTCCGAGTCAACGGAAGTCTTGTAATAAAATTCATAGTTATCCGCTCTCACTTCCACTCGGGAAGCTCAATTCTCTAAAATAAACCACCAGGTCTCTGATACTAACTTGTCACGGCCCGACTTTACCACCCTCGAGAGTCGTGATGGCGCCTACTAATAGGAGCCAAGCAACCCGACTCTTATCTATCTACTTTGTTATCAAAATTCTTCTTTTAACTATTTAACAATAATAATATAAATACAACGGAATAATCTAAATGAGCGAAAGACTTAAGTTAATAAGACTAAATAATATATGGAAATTCAACAACCTCTACCCAAGAACTGGTGTCACATTACTCACGAACTACTAAGAATACTGAACACAACCGTCTGAAAGAGATATAAAAACTGTTTGTCTCGAATACATGAGATAACAGACTGAAAATAAAGATAAAGGAGACGTCGGGCCTGCGGACGTCTACAAGGCTACCTCGGTGTCTCACTGGTCTGACTACTCACAACCGCGCTACTGTTGCTGCTGTCCAAAACCTGTATCTGTGGAAAAGAGCACAGAGGGTAGTATCTGCACGACCCCACGTGCTGGTAAGTGTCTAGCCTACCCCGGCTAAGTAGTGATGAGGCCAGAACCAGACACTCACATAAAACTGTGCAGTTATATAATATACATCGGGTAATAAACAGAAATAGACAAGTAAAAATGGGAAGGGAAAAAATAACATATCGCAGAGGTAATACCTTTAGTAATAATAATTCCAGAGTAACAGTCTAAGGCAGTTTAGAATTTTTCAGCGAACAAGCAAACTTTTATCCACATTAAACACAATATCCAAATTAAACACACTTGTATCATCAACTGTTGCGGCGTGCAACTCGATCCCAATATATATCAACACTGTTGCGGCGCGCAACCCGCTCCTCAAATATTATTTATCATTTAATCATGCAGTGGCGTGCAACCTGAACCATATCATTTATCATTTAACACATGTTGCGGCATGTAACCCGATCCATATAATTTACTATTTCATCATGTCGCGGCGTGCAACCCGATCCACAATTATCAATGTTGCGGCGTGCAACCCGATCCAGAAATCTCATTTATCATGTTTACTCACCCAAACTACAATCATAATTAAGGGGCGAGGGAATGAACTGGAAAATATTAATAGGGCCCAATAAGCACTCAATAATGTACAATACAATTTCCAGCAAAGAATATATCAACAATTCCATAAATAATTGGCGAAGGAATAATTCAATGATTCTTTGTCTTTCTTTCATTCTTACTCAGTAATTCATTTATAATTTAAGGCAATGCTCCAAAGAGCTTAACCAATTCGTATAATTATCAATTCATCTCATAACTTGAGACAATTCTCCTTAAATATTAAATATCACAATTTCTTTCACATGTTCTTTACAACATGTAAAATTCATCATTTAAGCATGGAAGATACGACAACAAATCAGAATATTCACAATGTAAAGACCCACGGTCATGCTAGACACTAACGTATAGATATTCGTCACCATGCCTATACGCCGTACTCGACAAATAGCAATTGGCAATTATGACTCAACTCCTATTCCCTCAAGCTAGGGTAGACCAAATATTTACCTCAAAGTTCTATGACCAATTCAATCCTTAAGCACAGCTTTTCCTTTCAAATTTGGCTTCAATCCAATCGTATCTATACACAATTGATTTAATATCATCAATAATACAAAACAATCCAATCCGAATGCCTAAATATATTTTCCTAAACATTCTGCTCGAAATTATAAAAACCGACCCCGGGCCCGTTTGGTCAAAACACGAGGTTCGGACCGAAATAAATTCACTCATTCACCCACGGGCCCGAATATATAATTTGCTTTCAAGTTTGACCTCAAAACGAGGTCTAATTCATGAAATATTTGAAAACCCTAACTCTACCCAATTCTCTAATTTCTACCTATTTTCACATGATTTAAGCCTAGAAATTCAAATAATATTGATGTAAAATGAAGAAAACGAGTTAAGAGACACTTACCCAAGAAACTTTGGTGAAGAAATGCCCCGAGAATCGCCCAAGAGTTTTGAAGAAGAGGAAACTTTGGAAATTTTGTAAAAATTCCGTAAGGCTTCTGTTTTTGAGCTTAAATAACTGGGCGGATTTTTTACTCTATGCGATCGTCGAAGGATCAATGCGATGACATAGCACAAATTGTGACCTCCCAAAATTAACTCTATGCGATCGCGGAACAATCAATTCGATCGCATATAACAAAATGATGACTCCCAAAATTACTCTATGCGATCGCGGACATCCTTATGCAATCGCATAGAACAAATGATGACTACCAAAATTAACACTATGCGATCGCGGACATCCCTATGCGATCGCATAGAATAAATGAATGACTACCAAAATTAACTTTATGCATTCGCGGATATCCCTACGCGATCGCATAGAACAAATGAATGACTACCAAAATTAACTCTATGCGATCGCGGACATCCCTATGCGATCACATAGAACAAAAACCTGGACACCATCAACCAGCAAAAACACCAGATTTTCTAAGTCCAAAACAATCTATCGCCTATCCGAAAGTCACCCGAGCCCTCGGGGCTCCAAACCAAATATGCATACTAACACAAAACCATCATATGGACTTAACCGTGCAATCAAATCGCCAAAATAACGTCATATACAACAAATTAAGCCTTAAAATCCATGATTTCTTCCAAATTTCATAAAACATCAAAATTTCCATTTTAAGTCCGAAACATGTCAAACGACATCCGTTTTCAACCAAACTTTATAGAAAGCGCTTAAACCACATATAAGGCATATACCGGGCACCAGAACTAAAATACGGGCCCGATACCATCACTTTTTAATCCGTTTTCATTTTTATTTTCATTAAATATTTTCAAAAAATAATTTTACTCAAAATTTTATTTCTCGGGTCTGGGACCTCAGAATTCGATTCCGGGCATACATCCAAGTCCCATATTTTTCTACGGACTTTCCGAGACTGTAAATTCACAAGTCAGGAGCAGTTTACCCAAAATATTGACCGAAGTCAAATTTATTCATTTTAATATCAAAACTTAACAAATTTTTATAGAATTTCATATTTGAGCTTCCAACTACGCGTACGGATTGCACACGTAAATCGAGGCGACTATAAATGAGGTTTTCAAGGCCTCAAAAGCTCGAAATGGATAAAAAAAGTGATGACCCTTTGGGTCATCACATAGAAGGAGATTCCAAGGCCTGCGGACGTCTGAAGGACTACCTCAGGTCGCCTGTTGGACTTAATGTAGCAACCGCACTGCGGTCCAAACACTCTGATTTCAGTATCTACACACAGTTATGAGTGTAGTATCAGCACAACCGACCCCATGTGCTGGTAAGTGCCTAGCCTAACCTCAACAAATTAGTGACGAGACTAGGACCAGACTACCAAATAACCTTGTGTAGTTAAATCATATAACCACGGCAAAATAAAAGCAAATATTCACAGTAAAGATGGATGGGGGGGGGGGAACATGCTGCTGGGTGTATCAGATAACAACAGAATACCAAAGAAGAGTGTAAAGAAAGCAAAATTCAATTATTAACAAGAATAAGAAAATAAACACCATATTCACTTCATTTCTTTTTGTGTTGCAGGCGCGCAACCCGATCTCATTTCAAATATTACCGTGACAGCGTGCTACCCGATCCCATTTCATATATCTTGTTGCAGGCGTGCAACCCGCTCCCATTTCATATATATCGTTGCAGGCGTACAACCCGATCCCATTTTAAATATCACCGTGGTGGCGTGCCACCCGCTCCCATTTTTTTATATCTTGTTGCAGGTGTGCGACCCGCTCGCATTTTATATATCTCATTGCAAAAGTACAACCTGATCCCATTTCAAATATCACTGTGGCGGCACGCCACCCGCTCCTATTTCATATCTTGTTGCAGACACGCAACCCGATCCCATTTCCAATGTCACCGTGGCGACGTGCCACCCGCTCCCATTTACAAATCAACATCAATCACAAAAGAATCCCAGCAAGGGCACGAGAGTACAAAAACTATATCCCAGCAAAGGAGACAATATCGTAAATAATAATATCCCCGTAAGGGAGACAATATCGTGTACAATAACATCCTGGCAAGGGAGACAATGTCATAACAATAACATCCTGGCAAGGGAACCAACAATGATAATCAACATATTAAGCATGACCAAGTCACAACAGAGTCACAACAGTTACAATACGAGACTCACGGGCAGACTTGACACCAGCGTATAGATACTCGTCACCATGCCTATACTTCGTACTCCACGATTAACACATAACAAATAAGACACAACTTCTAATCCCTCAAGATAAGGTTAGACCAATCACTTACCTCGATGCCACGAACAAAATTCAAGCCTCAACTACCGCTTTACCTCTTGATTCAACCACTGATTCGCTTGTAACTAGCCACAACTTACTTAACTATATCAATAAATACTAAATAAATCAATTCTAATACATGAAAATAGGTTTTCTAAAGTATTTTCCAAAAAGTCAAAAATTAACCCCGGGCCCACATTGTCAAAACCCGAGGTCCGAACCAAAACCCGATTACCCATTCACCTACGAACTCAATTATAGTTTGTTTTGAAATCCGGCCTCAATTTGAGGTCTAAATCCCCAAATTTCAATATTCTTAGGTTTTTCCAAAAATTCCCAATTCCACCATGAAAATCCTAGATTCTAGGATGAAATATTGTAAAAAAAAGTTAAGGAGTAAAGTAAATAAGTTAAAAATCACTTACTTGTGTTTTGAGGAAGAAAGAGTGTTTTGAAAATCGCCTCTTATGTTTTAGGGTTTTGAAAATTGTAAAATAGCTGAAGAGTCCCGTTTATATACTCCTCTTAGACCCTTACCGCGGACCGCATAAAAAGGACGGCGGCCGTGAAGCTCCACTGCGGACCGCATAAATCCCACCGCGGTCGCGAGAAAGCACTGCGGACCGCAAAATATAGTTCAGAGACCTGCAACTTCTCTGAACCTATAACAACTATGTTCTAAGTCTAAATCCACTCTGTGGCCTATCCAAAACTCACTCGAGCCCTCGGGGCTCTAAACCAAACATACATGCAAGTCAAAAAATATCATACGGACTTGCTCGTGCGATCAAATCATCAAAACAACATCGACAACCATGAATTAGACCTCAAATTCATATAATTACTCAAGAACGTCTGAAATTTCTATTTTCTCAAATAAAGGCCGGATTTATACTAAATGGACTCCGATTCTTACAAAACTTCACAGATTCAACTTAATTATTACTTCAAACTTATGCCAGGCTCCAAAACCAAAATACGGGCCTGATACCATCAATTTCAACATCTTTTCATTTCTAAAAACTCTATACAACAACAACAACCTAGTATAATCCCACTAGTGGGGTATGGGAAAGGTAGTGTGTACGCAGACCTTACCCCAACCAAAGGTAGAGAGGTTGTTTCCAAATAGACCCTCGGCATCCTTCCCTCAAAGAACTCCCCACCTTTGCTCTTGGGGTGACTCGAACTCACAACCTCTCAGTTGGAAGTGGGGGTTGCTTACCATCATAGCAACCTCTCTTTTCATTTCTAAAAACTCTATACTTTCCATAAAATAATTTTCTTCAAAAATTTATTTCTCGGGCTTAGGACCTCGGAATTGGATTTCGAGCATACGCCCAAGTCTCATATTTTCCTACGGACCTTTCGGGACCGTCAAATCACGGGTCCGGGTCCGGGTCCATATACCCAAAATATTGACTGAAGTCAACTTAAATTCATTGTAAAAGAAAAATTCATCATTTTTCACAGATTTTCATACAATGGCTTTCCGGCACATGCTTAGACTGTGCACGTAAATCGAGGTAAGACAAAAAGGAGGTTTTAAGGTCTCTGAATACATAATTTATTCCCAAAAAAGTGATGACCTTTTAGGTCATCACACCATCATCGTTTAGAGCCACGGACTTTGTTTCAACCTCTTCAAGTATGTATTCAACTTTATCAGGCAAAGACATTCTAGAAAGTTCTTCTGGTGCTTCAATTATATTGGTAAAATGAGTGAAAAAGGGAAATTAATTTGACTTAGACATAGTATGTACAAAAGTTGTAGATAAATTATATTAAATTGTCTGCTCATAAGTAAAAAATCATTTACTGTGATCCATGCTGGTTTGATCATTCTATCTTCAATTGCAGATAATCATATCTTGTCCTTATTAGCTAACCAGCTAAGTATGTGAGGGATAGAATTAGCAACCCTTGTAGCTATATCAGTATTGACGGTAGAGCAACACCCATACAATCATATTTGCATAGCTAGTTGTTTGTAAGAATCAATACCCCATACGTAGTTTGCATACTGTCCCGAGTCCACCAAATAAAACCTAAAATGGTCTACCAACCCTACATTGTCTTTGTCTGAAGGACAGAGGAAGAATTCTATGAGATATAGAATACACAACTTGATTGCATCATCGTCGTTCAACCAACTTTTGGTGGTTATAATTTGTTTTAAGTATGACTTCTCAACTTTTTCTTTATTTGGAAAATAGCATCTAATTCTTTTACTGTCATACGTAGGTGTGTAACCAAAGTCTGTCACTTTCGTAAAATATTTTAGACCAGTTATCAATGCAGACTCTCTCAATACAAAATTCAACCTCTAACCATTTATCTCTGCTGAAAAATAGTCAGAACCAGATGCATTCAATTCATACTTCATTAGAAGCTGAATTGCTTGATATTGCATACATATTCTGGGCAATCAAAGCAAATAACCAAACCATGTCTTCTTGAAATGCTTTAAACCATTTGGAGACAATAAATCTTTGATTTGGCCAGAAATACTAGTGTCGAATAATGTCTGAAATCTAACGACCCCATAATCAACATTATGTGGTGAAAAAAAAATGTCCATTCTGCAGCAAAATGAAAAAATTCTTGTTAAAAAAAAGGCTCAAACCTAAAAAATAAACTATCTACATTTTTAATACAATATTCCTATACAATTACATAACAGATTCAAAAACAGATAACAACATAACTATAATTTTATTACCAAATTTCTACAATCTTTAAACAGAGTCAAAACAAGGCAAATATTTATATAAAAATATATCTACAATCAAGAATTATAAATATACAATAAATCTAAACAAAATTTCTACAGACTATAAAATCAAACATTATATAGGTTCATAAGAATGAGAATAATTTTTTTTAGATTTTACCAAAATTTATTTTTGAAACTAATAAATTCTTCCCTTCACCAATGACTGTTGGGGAACAGTTTTAGTAAATTTTTGAATTTTCTTCTTTTTTGAAGTTTTTACATTAGGAGACGCTCTAACTTTTTTTGCAACTTTTGATGGCGGCTTTTTCTTCGACGAAATCATCACCGAAATCAATCTCTTTGCCTTTTCTTTTTGCAGATTTGACAGGTATCGAAGATTCACCAGCATCAATATCCTGCTTTTTCTTTGTTCAAGCTTCTACCCTAGCTTCACGAGAGGAATGCTTGGGTTTGTTTTCTTCTTTTGAATGAGCTGATTTTGAAGCCTTTTTGGGTGAATTTGTTGAGAAAATACCTAAATCAAATGAAGGAATATCCGCTCCTTTTTTTTTTGTAGGGCTGTTCTTTGAAGATATGTTCTTCTTCATTGAAAATCAAGTTAATCAAAGACTCTAATAGAGGTAGGAATTTTGAATAAGAGTCCCAATTTCATCTGGTTTTTGAAGAAGAGATGAAATAGGAGTTAATGGAGGATTTTTGAGATTTGTGAAGAGAAAATCGTGGGTGAGTGCAAGATACGTATGTGAGGGGGTGGGATGTGGAGAAAGAAACATGGGGGAGTGGGAATATACGGTAGAGTTATTTTAGGACAGTAATTAATACCATTAATTCCCTTAAAATGTACATAAATTGTAACTGGGTATATAAAATATAATTATAGTAAAACTTGAATAGGGAGAGTAATATATTTTCATATGGTGTATAGGAATGTAAAAATTCCTTAACTATACGTCATAAGCACTAATGGGCCTAATTGCCTATTGCATAAATAGCCGCATGCCTTTATTGGAAGCTTTGCAAAAATGACAACATATGCAATCATTATATTTTTCCTATAAAATACGAAACCATGGTCATAATTTGGTTAATCCAATAGTTTCATGGTATAATATATTATAACATACATGTTTTTCACGTGAACTTTGAAGCTTTTGCCAAAAATCGGTTTATATAGCAAGAGATTCATCAACTAGAGATCGCTATAGGCAATCATAAATCTCAAATCTTGAATCCGTTTATGTCTATGACCCGTTAGAGCTATGAGCCACGACCTGCTGATTATGGCTAGATAATTTATTATAGACATGAATATTAGAATTCTCGTATACCCCATTAGTCAATTATGGTTAAATGCTGAATCACAATCATTAAGACACACTTCAACCCGTGGGATGATCCCTTCCATAGACTGAAATAAAATTTTGTTGACGTGGGATTAGCCCAGGGGCCAAGTTAGGTTGTAGATAAGATCACGCTGTCGTCTTCACAAGGGAGTTCCAAATGGCGATGTCAAGTGCAGAGTGTGTGAGTAAAGGAACTTGGGGAGGAGATGGTAATGCTAATTCCTCTTTCAATGATACAAATAGATGCACAAGCAATGACGGAGACATAATTTTCTGTAAGGGTTTCAGAAAAGAAAAAAATTAAAGAGATTGTGGCAAGTGAAAATTGAACCTCTAAACTCACTAAAGTTTTGAACATGTTTACCATGAAAATGGTAATAACAATTAAATTTGTTGATGGTAATCTAAAAATACATGATCTATTTTTATGCTTGTTGTTAAGCAGTTGATGCTAGATATGCGAAGATAAACGATGAAATGCGAGCTAAGATGGAATTATAACTGAACCGGTGGATTAACTATTCTGACCTCGGACTGACCGATGAGGGGCCTCGAGGTCGATGCCTGTGCTCGGGCTCAAGCTATCGGGAATACTAGGGAAGGGGCTAACAGCTAAGATATAATTAAAGGAGACTATTTATAGCGTATGGAGAGTAATAAATGGAGAACAAGTATGAAAGCAGTAAATGCAAGTAATAATCTCGAGCGAGTAAGTTAGAGAGAAACAAAGAGAGTTATTACTTATCTCATGTATAATAGTTGGAGCAACAGGGTTCACAAAGTGCTAGGGATCCCCCTTATATAGGAGGGGAAAAATATGGTACATGGATGCATTAATTATAAAGAAAGTGGTATGGAACAACTGACTAGCTCCATGATGCAGGCGTAGACCAACCTTAAACTAGCATGATAGATGCAATCAGCCCTGGCTATATTCTTCAAAAACTCCCTAGGCCCGTTGGGGTCTTGGCCAACGTTACCCCCAGATTGAGTGTCGATAGATCTCGAGGGAGGATGTTCGGTCCGTGGTCTCGAGCCTCCGAGGTGATCTCCCGAAATGCCTTGTTACGGAGAAATTGGCTCCTCGATTTTACCATATACAGATAGTCTACGCATTTCTTAGAGAGAAACGACAAGAAATGATTTTGACATCCCATTCTTCGGGCTTCCCGTAATGACGTTGTTCTGATGACGCAAACCTCCGTGTTCATCGAAATATTTCGTCGTTTCGTCTTTCCAGGACCATTCAATGCATTGCAGTTTCTTATTCTTCAGAGCCATAATGTCGCCGCCGATTCAACTCTCATGGATGCATTGAATGCGCCTGTCACTACGTTTTTCGAGGGCGATAATGGTGTCGTTGGTTACTTTGCCCCCTTTCTACAAATGGGGCCTTCTGGGATCAGTTTTTCATTCAAGTATCCTTCGATATCTATCCATTCTTCCTTTCTTTCTATCTTTACTCTTTGTTGTTTACCATGTTTGAGGCTCATGGCCTAAAGATTTTATGGCATTATTATGCATGCTACGGCCTATCTCCCGGACATTCTCTGGTCGAGCGAGATTATGTTGCCTCTACGTTATTATTATTATTGTTGTTGTTGTCTCTGTTGGCTCGGTGCAATGAAACAGAGGACCAATTTCCTCCGACCCGAGGAAATATTTGGATCATAACACCGCTTCTCAAGAGGGGGCTCGAATTATACATCGCTGCTCACCCTCCTTCCCCGGCTTTGCGCATTACACCCCTTTTGGATTTCTTGGGGTGTGAAAGCATTATCCACTAACTGTTGCCTCCCATGCTGGTGAAACGTCTCAAGAAGTGGCTTTACAATATCAGTACTGGCGAATTTCACACTAGCCAAATTTTTCACCTAGCCACTTATTAGCTTTTTTTGGCTTTCCCTTCGTCATTTCTCTCTTCTCCATCGCTTTTCCCTTATACATCTTCCCTTTGAAGATGCCATTCTGGAGGGTCGAGACGAGTCTCTCGAGGGGATGACGCTTTGGAAGATATTTTCTTTGAGGTCACGCACCCGTGGACATGACATCCGAAGATGCTGCTGTAGAGATCGCATCCTTGAGAATAGCCTAGGCTCTATGCTTTCACTATGTGTATCTCTTCGCTTATTTGCTTCTGTGTAGAAATCCTTTTTAGGCTTTCGTAATCATATGTGAGGACCCCTCGAGGGTCGTTGTAATAGAATATTTCATGGATACAAAGATTTTTTCCCGATTTGCCTTCGATGCTGGCTACATTCTTTTGTGCTTGTGGAGACTCTTAATGCATGACTTTGTCTGTTGTTTCTGATGCCGAACCCGCATGCGAGTATTCCTCCCGTTTTTGATTGATAAATATTGCTTAGAGCGGAATCTTTTGCGATCCCTTGGATCGAGGCCACGCCCACACGGGAGGAGTTCAGATGCTTATTTCCTTGGAGCCTGATTCCCTTTGATAGAGATCATTGAGGTCGGTTACCATCTTGGGACTAGAGAGGGTGCTATCGGTTAGCATTTTTTTCGTCTTTGAGGCAGGCGAATCGTCGCCGTTATTCTCATATATAAATAGGGTTATTTTCTACCTTTTTGGGGGTTACCCCCATTATAAGCACTTGCCCATTTTCTTCCTGTGTCAGCCTTTCGGCACTCTAGCAGTAACGCGTTTGCATATATTCCTGCTTTTTAGTTATCTAATTTTATGGCTACCATGGTGGTTATGTCGGGGTCTTTCCGACGGGAGGGGAGAGATCTGCCTCCGGCTTTCTGGACCATCGAGGTCTGTTAAATTTACGATGTCGATCAACTGCGCCCTTCGGTGTTGACGATGAGGAAGACGGAGACTGGGTATGGATGAGTCTCTTTGTCCGGGTGCGGACCGCTGACATTATAATCGAGGAGCGCATGTCATTTACTGAGGGATGGAGTTATACCCATAAGTGGCGCATCCTGTGCATTATCAATTCTATCTGTGGCGAAAGTTGGTTTCATAATCGGGGCCTTCTTCTCTTCTTATGCAGCGGTTTCATGGGTGCTAGGCGATGTCCTGGATCTGCTAGACTAGGTCCGAGAATTGGCGACCCACTCAATCTGTGAGGAGCGCAAATGTTGAGCTTTGTCCTGGGGTGAATGGGAGGCGAAGTATCATGGTGAGTGTTGTGCTATTCCTTGTTTTCTATCACCTCCCTTTTTCCGTTCGTAGCATTCCGGGAGATGAGTGTGCATTCCGCCTTCTGGCTCCTGGGTACAATACTTAGTTTATTTCGGTTGTAGAAAAAGATGGAGGCCCTGGAGGGCCTTCAGGATGAAGTTGGCCGAGCCAAGCATGAACGTGATGAGTTGGAAGCTCAGGCTTTAGGAGGGAAGGATGCTCTAGCCGATGTTCCTATTTTTAGAACTCAACTTTGCCTAGCTCGCGACGATGCCTTGATTCAAGCAGAAATGATTGTAGAACTCAAGTCTGAGCTTTTAAAAGTCGGGGCTGAGGTCGTGATGCCTAGGCCGAAGCTGCAATGAGCCAGACTAAGGCTGACCAAGACATGGCGACCTATAGAAAAGATGCTCCTGATGCTTAATCCAAACTGAGAAGGGTCCTCGATCGTAAAGAGAGGATCAAAGAATATGCTTGTTGCAGATCCTGAAATAAGGCGCTCAAGGAGGTCGATGTCATGGGTTTTGAACTCACAGAAGAGTTGGCGTGAGCGAGGGCGGACAAGCATGGTGCTTGGTTACTCCTGTCTGATGCCAAGGAGAATGGAGATGAGGCCGATAGGCTGTAGCCTCAGGGGCGGGGCGTAGATTTTGCCATTTTGTATGTAATATCTTCAGAGTGTGTTTGTAGATAGAGGATGCGCTTTTTTGCTCGTGTAAAATAAAAGAAGCCTTGAGGCTTTATTTCTCCTATACCCCTTTCTACTCTACTTATGACCAGGTGGTCTGGTTTTGGAGTTGGTGAGAATCCTTAGATTCGTGATATGGCTCTGGGCTCATTAGGCAGGCCCGGGGGTTCTTACTTGCTTGGTCGATGCGGCATTTAGTATAAGCTGGTGTTAGAGCTCTTATACTTTTGCTCAACTATTTTGGGTTTAGTCTCCGAGTCGGGCTTCCTCTCGAGCTCATTCGACCCTTAAGCTTTTGTGTTTGTACGGTCAGGCGACAATGGATCTTATGCCTTGGGTCGAAGCGACCTTTTATATGCACGGCCCTGAGGCTCATTAAGCTGGCAGTAATGGCTCTTACGCTTTGCCCTTAGGTATATATAGTTATCTACTTTGGGTCTGGTCTTCGAATTGGATTACGACTCAAGCTCGACCTTCAATCTTTCAAATTTTAAGCTGGCGACAGTGGCTCTTACGCTTTATCTTTAGGCATATATTGGCTTTATTTTCCTCTCATTAAGGACTTTTTGAAATTATTTTGCCTGAACCATCGTCGGTTCGGGAAGAACCTCAATTTCAAGTCGTTTGCAGCGATATTTGAGCAACTCGAAAGGTTTAGCTCGTAGGCTGAGTTACTCGAAGCCTTGTGATTTGGAGCTGACATGGTTGAAGCTCTTTTGCTTGCCGAGGGTAGCCTGTTAAATCAGTTCTTTCGAAGTAGATCTGAAGGAATGGCCTATGATTTTTTAGCGACTATCGGACGTCCCCGAGTTGCGTTAATTCGGCTGGTAAAACCGTATGACTGTAGTTATTTGTTTTTGGCCGTACCCATTTTTGGTCCACGAATGTAGTAGTTTAGGCATCAATATCGAGGGTATGCCTTTTTAGGGTTTTTTAAATTTGATATATATCCTGAACTTCATGATCGAGTTTATACCTGCAGTAAGGTCTTACAAAATTTTCATGCCATTGAGGTCTTATAGTTTTTTCATGTCGTTGATGTCTTACAAATTTTTCATGTCGTTGGGGTCCTACAGTTTTTTCATGCCGTTGAGGTCTTACAATTTTTTCACGCCGTTGAGGTCTTACAGAATTTTCATGTCGTTGAGGTCTTACAGATTTTTCACGCCATTGAGGTTTTACAGTTTTTTCATGTCGTTGAGGTCTTATAGATTTTTCATGTTGTTAACGTCTTACAGGTTTAGTTGCTGCCTTATATAGGTCTTACGAGACCGAGGCTGCCCGCTTGGGGTCTCATGACCTCATGTTTTGATGAGTTGATGGAGGTGGCATTTTGATGGCAGTCTCCGAGTCGTTGAGAGTTTCTTGACTCGGGAGCCTTTTTTCGAAAACTTTGCATCGCCTCATTAAGGTCTTACGGTTTTGGAGATCCCGACCTTGAGGCAATGCATTTTTCTTTTTAGATTTCTATACCAGTCCCTGAGTACTCGAGATACTTTTGGCATTGTAGATGTTTAGCGATATCCGTGTTGCCTTATCTGAGGACTCGCGATTTCGGAATCCCAACCCGGAGGTCATTTAAGTGTTGAATTGTTAACGTCAGTCCCCGAGCATTCGGATCATTTTCGACGGAGGAGTTGTTTTTTACGGAGGTGTCGAGCCACTTTTGGAGTGCAAGATGTCTTGACAAAAGATATTCTCCGGCTATATAGACATGGTTCGTTCGACCATTTGGCCCGGTACATTACTTTCCTAGAGGGACCCCGTTTGGAGTTTCTTGTTTTTTTCGAATGGGTGGCTTCGGGGGGGGGGGGGGGGGG
>MU768774.1:48668-83476 GCA_026770625.1 Nicotiana glauca
CGTTAAAAACCTTGCCGGTAAAAACCCTTTTTCGGGATAAAAACTCTACCAAAGGAAAAGATTATTACGAATGCTTTAAAACCTTAAGGTCTTCAAACACGGTTAGGGTTCTTGACTGCTTTGATCGGGCATCTGCATAAGGGTTAGCCTAAAATACAAAATGAAAAAGTAGATTGTCAGACCTTAATATGAGGTGCGCCGGTGATGTTTTGAGGTTCGATATGTTCCAACCACTCGAGACGTGGAAACGATACAGTCTTTTATTTTATTTAATAGGGCTTGATCGAGGGTGTGGCTTGATTAACATTTGGCTTTTTTGCGGGTGGATGTGTGAGTGCCGGTGCTACATCCTGCACCGCGAACATTTCCCTTGCCACATGTTATTCCCCGTAAACCGTTTGAATTCCGTCCTTTGTTGGGAATTTCAGCATTTGGTGAAGAGTGGATAATACCGCTCTTACGGCCGTCTGAATAAGGCATTATATCTCATGTATCCTTCGATGACATAGAATTTGACGTTTTGGGTCGTGTCGGCCATAATGACTGGGAGGATGATTTCTCCTTTCGTCGTTTCACTTGCCATGTTGAATCCGTTAAGGACTCAAGTGGCTGGCACTTTTTGGTTGAGCAGTTCGAGCTGATCTATCACCCTCGACCTGGTAATGTTAGCCGAGTTACCTGGATCCACGAGTACATATTTTTTTGAAAAGAATTTATAAGGAAAGAGATTACCGATGCGTCATTGTGAGGTTGAGACAGAGTCTCGGTGTCCTCTTTGCTGAATGTGAGGGCGTCCTTGGGAACATATCCCCGGGTCCGCTTTTTGCTAGTGATGGATATTTTTGTCCTTCTCATTATGGGTTCTTGCGGGGCATCGACGCCTGCCATGAATATTTGGATCACATGCTGTAGCTTGTTCTCCCCGTTCTTCTCGGTCGCCTCTCTTTCCCGAAACTGATTTTTGGCTCGATCGCTAAGGAATTCCCAGAGATTCCCTTTGTTAAGTAGTCAAGCTACCTCTTTTTGTAGTTGGTGGCAATCCTCGATCTTGTGGCCGTGCGTGTTGTGAAACTCGCACACTAAGTTGTGATTTATTTGTGAAGGATCTGATTGTATAGGCCTGGGCCACTTGGCATCTCTGATTTTACTGATGACAAAAACGATGTCTGATACATTGACGTTGAAGTTGTATTTCGCTAAGTGAGTAGCCCCAGTCGGCCCCGTGTATCCGTTAAATTCGGTTCTGTTGATGAGTCCCCGAGGATCCTGTCCTCGGTTCACCAATTGATCGTTGTAAGGCGGGGTTGCGTCTTGGTGCATTCCTTCGATCTTCGGGGTACGACTGATATCTCTCTCTATTTGGTTTCGACTCTTTCGCCAGGATCCTGCATGGATATACTGAGCCCGAAGGGGCTCCCAGCTGATCATCCTCGACCCTGATCTTTGATTGATACTAGTTGTAGATGTCCGACAAGGTTACGGTGGGATACTCAATCAGATTCTCCTTTAGCTGCCTTGAGGCCACTGAGCTTCGTTCATTCAGGCCCTTATTAAAGGCCTGTATTGACCAGTCGTCGGAGACTTGGGGTAGTTCTGTTTGGAAGTGAGATATGAATTCTCGCCACATTTCATTCTCGCTCTAATTAATCTTGAATACGTCGGACTTCCTTGTTGCTGCTTTGATGGCACTAGCGGTCTGTTTATGAAGGAGTCTACTAGCATGGCAAATGAGTCTATAAGTTTGGGAGCTAAGTTGCAATACCACATCATGGCCCTCTTCAAGAGTGTTTCTCTGAACTTCTTCAATAAGACGGATTCGATCTCGTCATCTTTTATGTCATTGCCCTTTACTGTGCATGTATAGGCAGTGATGTGCTCGTTGGGATACGACGTCCTATTGTATTTTGGGAGTTTTGACATTCTGAACTTCTTTGGAATAGGTTTTGAAGCCGCTTTCGCTGGGAACGGCTGCTGCACGAACTTATTCAAATCTACACCTTTCAGGACCGGGGGCGCGCCCGGGATTTGGTCGACCCTGAATTTGTTGGTTTCAACCTTCTTGTCATTGGCTGCTATTATTTTCTCGACTAACTCGATCCTTTTAGTGAGGTCATCAAGCATTTTTACGATGGCAGGATCAGCTAATGATCCGTTATTGCTCGATCTCTCTGGTATATGTTTGGCCGGAGGAGACTCGGTCCTACTGTGCTAGGAGGTTTTGTGTGGCTTTGCAGCTGAGCAATAGCCATTTGTTGTGCTTGCAACATTTCAAAAATAACATGAAGGCT
This sequence comes from Nicotiana glauca, assembly GCA_026770625.1. Classification (NCBI taxonomy): domain Eukaryota; kingdom Viridiplantae; phylum Streptophyta; class Magnoliopsida; order Solanales; family Solanaceae; genus Nicotiana; species Nicotiana glauca. The sequence goes on from MU768774.1 coordinate 50,957, forward strand.
AACTTCCCTTTCTTCCCGAGCTGGGGTTTTTTTTGGCTTCCCGTTGGTCGCCATGTTGTATACTCTTGTCCGTGTGTCAGGTTTCATCAACCTATTGTGCGTCTTGCGAACCCACATCCGCTGGAATCGGTCCAAGTGCGTAATCGGGGTTTTGTGGTGGCGCACCAACAATTGGGACAACCACACCATTTTCTCCGAGGTTTTCAAGGTTGTTTTTCTCAACTCTGTTCATTGTGCCAAACATTTTGACCTGAAATTGAAGTTCTTGGACAAGAAAAAGTATGAAAGATAACTTCCGTTGTGTAACGAAACCCGTAAGAAAAAAACCACTATTATTTTTATCCCCACAGTGGGCACCAAGCTATTTACTGTGAAAATGGTAATAACAAATAAATTTGTTGATGGGACTCTAAAAATGCGTGATCTATTTTATGCTAGTTGTTAAGCAGCTGATGCTAGATTTGCGATGATAAAAGATGAAATGCGAGCTAAGATGGAATTATAACCAAATCGGGGATTAACTATTCTGGCCTCGGACTGACCGATGAGGGGCCTCGAGGTCGATGCCTGGGCTCGGGCTCAAGCTATCGGGGATAATCGGGAAGGGGCTAACAGTTAAGATATAATCAAAGGAGGCTCTTTATAGCCTATGAAGAATAATAAATGGAGAACAAGTATGAAAACAATAAATGAAAGTAATAATCTCGAGCGAGTAAATTAGAGAGAAAAGAAAGAGAGTTGTTATTTATCTCATTTAGAATAGTTGGAGCAACAGGGTTTATAAAGTGCTAGGGATCCCCCTTATATAGGAGGGAAAAAACATGGTACAGGGGTGCATTAATTATAAAGAAAGTGGGATGGGACAGCTGACTAGCTCCATGATGCAGGCGTAGACCAGCCTTCAACTAGCCTAATAGATTCAATCGGCCTCGGCTGCATTCTTCGAAAACTCCCCACGCCCGTTGGGTCTTGGCCAACATTACCCCCCAGATCGGGTGTCGATAGATCTCGAGGGAGGATGCTCGGTCCGCGGTCTCGAGCCTCCTAGGTGATCTCCCGAAATGCCTTGTTACCGAGAAATTGGCTGCCCAATTTCACCGTAGACAGAACCCCCACAGAGCTATGCTCTGGACTATGTCAAGGGAATCCAAAATATAGTATATAAAAGCACAAATTGAATTTTGCTTTATATGTATAATGTAATTTTTTAGTAAACTTTCCCCGTGTACAAGAGCCCAGGTTTGAAAAACTATGGCTATGAGGTAAATTTTTTATGACATCAAAATTAGGGGTTTGAGAGGGTTTTCTAAGGATTTTGAACGAGGAATGCATGAGGAGGAGAGATTCATTGTTGTTAATTTTTTGTTTTTGTATGAACTATAGGTATGCATGCGGTACTCTTCTTGAACTAGAAAGTTGTTTTTACGTGTTTAGTTATGACAAGTACTAAGTAAAGTTGAATTATGGGCATGACTTCTGATTGGACTCAATCTAGGTAGTATCACATCAATAAATTAAGATGAATTTCCATCATCAATCATATTTGATTTTACTTGGTATTCAGCTATTGACAGGACGTTTGATCAGAAACCTTGGTCGTTATTAAGACAGTTCCTATGCTAAAACTGCATAAATTAGGGATAGACACACTCAAATAGGAATTCAAAAAAGTGAATTTTACACCACATGACAATTTAGGAGTATTATTACAATTTTTAATGACATTTTATAGTTACCTAACCTAATAGTATAAGAGGTCGTTGGTTATCGTGATAAGAATACTAGTCATGAGATAGAATTTGGGATAATATTATTCTATGTTTGGTTATGAGTATTAATTAATCTGGATAATTTTATACCAAAATGATGACATTAAAAGGTAGAATAGTTAATCTGACAGGAATAAGAATAAACCAACCCATGAGATATACTTTTCATTTTGCACTGCGGGGTGAAATTCAAAAATAGTTACAGTTTCAAAAGTAATCGAAATTTAGCCTTTTAATATAAAGATAAATCTGAATAAAAATACTGTTCAAAATCCGAAAAATATTCTAGCATAACATGCTGGAGTTCAAATTTTTTACGTGTGAACTTCCAGCATAATATGCTGGAATTTCATAATGTGCTGGAGTTCCAACATAATATGCTGGAAGTTCATATAAAAGTGTTCCAATCTCCAGTTTATTATGCTGGAACTTTCCGTATTGCAGCAAAATAATGGCTATTTTTCAGCAAATACTGTCTATATTTTAATTATCAGTCCGAAAATTGGCTAGCCCTGCGATTTAAACCAATTTACGCCGACCATTGTATCCCGTGATAAAAACACCTTGGGCTTTAAAGTAACTTAAACCTTGGGATTTTCTTAGGGTTTTGACACAGTTACCCACAAAAATAAAATTATTTACCCTTGTCTATCTATTTATTTTTCTACTCATAAACTAATTATATTTCCCGCCCATAGTAGTTTTTGTGGAAAATTTTCTCTTTATTCTCCTATTCTTTTTTATTTCTATGCTTCTTTCATTTAACTTCTTTTTTTTTTATATTTTTTTTCTCTTCAGAATCTAATTTCATTTACTATTTTTACTATTTTTTATTTTTTTATGTTATTATTAAAGAAAAATCAAATTGTGTACCAATTAAATGTAGCTAATACAACCAAAAAAATATTAACTAATATTTGATACCAGTATAGTATATAGTTACATCAACATGATATACAGTTATAAGCAAAGAGTTAAAAAAAATTAATTCAATTATTAAATTGAAATAATATCAGTTGTTAATAAAAATTTCAAAAAACTCTAAAAAAGATCTAATTGAAAGAGTATACCGTTACATTAAATAACATACTATAATTTTTTTTCTTGCATTTTCAATTTGCCTCTCTCGTTGGGTAAAAGCTTAAAGAAAATTAAAAGGTAAAAGACAAGTCAATTTTCGAGTAATAAGTATACTATTATAGTATAGTGTGTACTATTACAACATATTTTTATAGTATATTGCATATTATTACAGTATACTATAACAATATATTGTATACTATAATAGTATATTGTTGCAGTATAACTATATACTCCTATAGTATATTGTGTACTGCAGTGGTACAATGTTAGGTAACTGTGTTCTTCTTCGATTATTACAATATGCCATTGTAGTATATTGTAAACTATAATAGTATACTATTACAGTATAGCTATATACTCCTACAGCATATTATATACCGTAGTAGTATACTGTAGTTGTGTTCTTCTGCGATTTTTAACTGAAAATTTCGATCTCAATCACCTCAAGTCAGCTCCAAATGTTATCAAATTTCAGTATGAACCTCCAAAAGGTACTATAAGGAATATTTAACAGCACCCACTTTGAATCAAATAAGAAATCTTCAAAAATAAAATAATTAAGCTTCAAGCCCAATAATGATGAATATTCATATACACATATTGGTGGATTTCAAGTTTCCGTGAGGAACATCATCATTCTGGAGGCCTTCATGCATGAAAGCTAAGGCTTTAGCTACCGTGGCTGCAATTCCTAATCTACTTATTATGCCCAATCAAAAATTTGATTGCCCTAAGATGTTTTGTAACGATCCGACCGGTTGTTTTGAGTCCTAGTGCTTCGTTCAGCAGTCGGAGGCCATGCACAGATTCATTCAGGTATTACGACTTGTACGCGTGGTCGGAATTATGCTCCGGGAAGTTCAGAGTCGATTTGGATAGAGAATTCTCATTTCGGAACCTTAAAGTTGAAAGAATGAAGTAGGAGGATTTTTGAGTAAACAAACTCAGAATCAGGATTTGAAGGTTCCAGCAGGTTCGTATGATAATTTCAGCCTTGGGAGTATTTTCGGTTCGAGTTTCGGATAACCTGGGAGCGTTTTGGCGCCTATTGTAGAAGTTAGCATTTTAGAAAAAAATTTATAAGTTTGGCTTGAAGTGCATTTTAATGTTATTGATGTCCGTTTGGGATTCCGAGACTTTGAATAGCTCCGTATGGTAATTTGTGAGTTGGGGGCGCGATCGGAACTGAATTCGGACGTCCGTAGGTCATTTTGGAGCCATTTGGCTAAAGATAGAAATTTGAAGGTTTTTGAGAAGTTTGACTGGGGGTGGACTTTTGTGACGATCCGACCTGTCGTCTCATGAGTTACCGCTCTGTTCCCCCCTAATTTTATGCTTCTTCATGTTTTATCGGTATTTGGTGTGTTAGAGTTGATTTGGATTAATTTTGGTAGGAAATGAGACACTTAGTCTCTCTAAGGAAGGTTTGATTTGGAAAAACCAACCGGATTTTGACTTATGAGTTATAAGGCTCGGGTGTTATTTCCATGATTTGGTTAGCTTCTAGGGATGATTTGTGACTTAGGAGTGTGATCGAAATTGATTTTAGAGGTCCGGTATAGAATTAGGCTTGAATTGGCAAAGTTAGTATTTTGGTGAATTCCGGTTGAGAGGTGAGATTTTGATCCGAGGGTCAGAATGGAATTCCGAGAGCTGCTGTAGCTTCATTAGGTGATTTTGGATGTGTGTGCAAAATTTCAGGTCATCCAGAGGTGTTTTGGTCGAGTTTTTTATCAAATGCATATTTCAAAAGTTTTTGAGAAACTTAGGCTTGAATCCGATGAGAATTGATGATTTTAGCATTGTTGGATGTGTTTTCATGTTTGGAGCGAGGTTGAATGATGTGTTTAGGTGTGTTGGTGCTTTTTGTTGAGGTCTCTGGGGCCTCGGGGTGATTTCGGATGGTCAATCGGACCAATTTTGGCCTTTGAAGATTGCAGGTTTTCCAGCTATTTTGTTGCAGAAGAATTGGCCTTCATGTTCGCGTTGGTGAGTCACGAATGCGTAGAAGGGAATTTCAGTATCAGTTTTTTGGCCTTCGCGTTCTCGTCTTGGGCCTCGCGTTCGCGGAAGGTCATTTGGTTATTCATTGCATTCGCGTTCCAGTGGTTGCGTTCGCATAGAGTTGTTTGGCGCGTGAAGGTTCCAAAGCAAATGCTCTTCGCGTTCGCGGGTGAGGGGACCGCGTTTGCGTAGGTTTAGAGACCCAAGCATCGCATTCGCATGTGGCTCACCGCGTTCGCGTAGGGTAATTTTTGTCGGAGGAATATTTGTTCATCAAGAACGCGAGTGGGCCATCGCGTTCGCATAGAAGAAAATCACAGCTGGGCAGAAGGGTTTTAAAATATTTCATCCGCGAGCCTAAGTCATTTTTCCACCATTGTTGAACATTTTAAGAGCTCTTTGGGAGAAATTGAAGAGGGATTCGAAGAGGATTGGTTGGAGGTAAGTTTTATGAACTAAAAACGTGATATTATAGTGAAATTGACCCTGAAATTCATGGGAATTTAATCAAAAATGGAAGAACTAGGGCTTGAGATTTTGGAATTTTAATTTGTGATTTGTGGGGTCAAATGGAGTCTGATTTTGGTAAATTTTATATGTATAGACTCGTGGCCGGATAAGGAATCCGGTGATGTTAATTTTCTGATTTTTTGAGAAGTGGGCCCGGGGCTCGAGTTTTGCCAATTTTGTGATTTTCATGTTTTTTCGATTCTTTTCGATTGGGTTATGTTCCCTTAGCCTATTGTGACGTATTCGTTGTGGTGTTGATCAGATTCGACGCGCGAGGAGGTCGATTTTAGGGGCAAAGGTGTCGCGAGCTGGGGAATTCACCGGTTCAAGGTGAGTAATGATGGTAAATGATATCCTGAGAGTTTGAAACCCCGAATCGCACATCATGGTGCTATATTGAGGAGGCTTGCATGCTGGATAGTGGGCGTGTGGTAGAGCACCACTGGGGATTATGACTTGTTCCGTCCTGATTGATGAATTTACTATGTATTTGACTAAAATTTACTTGTTACCATCGTGATTTGGGCTGATTGCCATATTTGGGCTTCATGCAAACTATTTGAATCATTCGGGGATTTTTATCACTGTTTCTTCGCTGTTTTGACTTATTACTTGAACTCACTCATACTGTTTCTCTACTACTTTATAGCTCAACCACTTTTACTCAGATTTGAGTCTTAAATGATATTTTAAATGAAAATTTGGGTTGAGAACTACTGTTTTACTAATGCCCGAGGGGCTTGTGATGATATTCTGACTGAGTGTGGACTGAGTGATATGAGGCCGAGGGCCTGGGTGTGAGGCTTTTATATTATGGATCAGGCTGCACGCCGCAACGATATATATATATATATATATATATATATATATATATATATATATATATATATATATATATATATATATATATATATATATATATACAGGATCGGACTGCATGCTGCAGTGATATAGCGCTTGGGCTGTAGGAGCCCCTCCGGAGACTGCACCCCCGCAGTGAGTGCGGGTACCCATATGGATCGGCTGCACGCCACAGCGAGATATGGATCGGGCTGCACGCCGTAGTGATATGTGGATCGGGCTGCACGCCGCAACGGTAACTATATGATACTATTCTGAGAGTGATCTGAGAGAGAGAGCCCGAGGGGCTGAGAGTGTTGGTGAGAGTGAGCCCGAGGGGCTGCTATTGTTTTGAGATATTGACCGAGGGGCGAACTTTTATGTGCTCATCTTGCATATTCATTTGCCTTTTACCTGTTATACTATGGTATTTGTGCCCGAGGGGCGTATTTTCTGTGCTTATCGGCACTAACTGTTTTAAAATCATTTTGTAACTGTTGGAAAGATCATTTTAAAAGAAAAGAGATTGAAACTGAGCCAAGAGATTTCCAAAGATTTCACAGCTTCATTGTTTTCTCAAAGGATTGTACCATGCTTCTATATAGCATGTTGTTTGCTTTACGTGATTTCTTACTGCTCAGTTATTATTTACCTTTATTACACACTGAGTTGGAGTACTCACTCTATTCCCTGCACCTCGCATGCAGTTGCAGATATTTATTCACTCGGTAGCGGATATTGGCTGCGTGGAGGTAGAGTTGTAGAGGTTTAGCGAGGTGACTGCCAGCGTTCGCAGCACCACTGTCTTTCTATGTTATTCATTACTCTTGTTCAGTGTATTTTTAGACTTGTAAAGTGGAATTTCATCCTTATAGATGCTCGTGACTTGTGACACCCTAGTTTGGGCTGTGTTGGGTAGTAATTTCGTTAATTAACATTAATAAGTCATATTTTGCTAATCATTTATGCCTAACTATTTGAAATAGACAAGTTGGGTTAGTTGGCTAGCCTTGTCCTCACGAGAGGAACCATCACGACCAGTGTGGGGTTTGGGTCGTGACAAGTTGGTATCAAAGCCTAGGTTACTAGGCCTCACGAGTCATGAGCAGGTTTAGTAAAGTCTCGTGGATCGGTACGGAGACGTCTGTATTTATCCTCGAGAGGTTACAGAACCTTTAGGGAAACTTTACATTCTTGAATTCTGATCGTGCATCTTTGATTCAGCTTGAAAAGAAACTCTTGAAATTCCTTCCACGCATTTATATGCGCACATGAGCGCCAAGTATCAGATGTGCCTTGATGGCTTGTGATTCCCCGATCGAGGGACAAGATGTAATCTCTATTAGTTTATGTTGGGCCAGTTTGGAGGACTTGAGGCTGGATCTTTTCCTATGGCCTGAGCATCGAGGTGCTGATTGTGTGAGCAAGTGTTTTGAACTTATATATTCGGTATCGTCCCTATTAGCGGGAATGGCGGATGGATATCCATGTGATGAGTATGTTAGTACTGTGAGATGTATCTATATGACTTGGTAGTGACGAAGAAGTCTGCTGGATAATAGATGAACTGTTAAGTATTCGTTTCCTATTGTGATTTGATGTGTAGCTCGAATTATGGGTGCGTGAAGGATCATTTTGTGTTTCTTATTTGGGGAGTGAAGTGCATTTCATGTGGCAATATGAGTTCAGACCCGGGAAGACTAAATGACTCTGTGATGTGTATGATGGTGGGAGGTATGCAAAAATATTAAATTGAGGGAAAGCATGTGGGTTATCTCCTGCGGAGTGCTCTTAAGTGTTATGATCCATACGTGTATGTTAGAAGGTCTCATGTGTAATTGAGGGGTACGTGTTGAAATTTGAAATTTCAGGTCGCTTAAGAGAGTGGACTCAACTGATGTGGGGATGAATGCGAGATTTGCAGAGGATTACAATACTAGATGATCTGTGTTTTCACAAACTTGTAAATTATTTAAGTTTAATCTCACTATGGCATTGTGGAATCATTAGAGTAAAAGTGTTATTAGTTGTTGAGTGTGTCTTGATATATGGCTTCGAGCCAAGTGGGGGAGTCTACGGTGAGCAGTTGATTGCACGGTTATGCGCTATGTTAGTCCAGTTTGGGGCATGCGAGTGCATTAGCTATGGATAGAGTAAAAGAAAACTTTTGGCAAAGGTTATATTATGTTCCATAGGGTTTGAGAATCACGGAGTGTCTAGAGTTATTGTTGGTAAAGAATGCTCGGTGCATAGAGCAGGAAGTTGCTTGGTTGTATTAGGATGAGGATCTCATTTTGCGGTATCGGAGTGCCAATAAGGCACGAGTGGTTCTGTTCGTTAGGTTAGGTAATTTGCAATTTGAATAAGAGTGAATGACTTTCGAGAATGGTTCTAATGTGTTCAAGATTATACAGGGAACAATCGGGTATCTTAAGGTTGTGCATGTTGTTAAAGATTGTGTTTTCATTAGAAGAGGGAAAGACTTGTGGTATTTTTATGTTAATTATGGGATTCTATGTATCAGTATCAGGAAATTAAAGATAACAGATTTAGATTCGCAGGAAGTTCTTCAGAGTAGATTATTTTGGGAATGTGGTGTTTTCGGGAATGTTTGAGAGAGTGTTCAGTGACTCACGGGTCTGAGACCGTGTGGTCTTATGCTTGGGTCTTGTGTGGTAAGCCTGCGTAGAGGCATTGTTGTGCTACAGTAAGAGGGAATATCAAGTTGAAAATGAATCAAAAGGAAATCTAGATAAATGAAGTAGCTTGTTAGTAGACCGAATCGGTATGGAAAGGATATGATTAATTCTTTGTGTGTGTTTGAGGTAATGAGTTCGTACAGGTATCTTACAGCAAAGCTATTGAGTTCTGACGGCATGCTTAGCTTAATCTAGTTAGAAGGATCAGTCCTGGCAGTTTAGTTGTGCAAATGGAATTGGGAGAGAGTTCTTATTGTGGTTTTGCTGTGGTTTGGAGATGTATATTTTCTATGGGCATGCGGGGCATGGGATGTGTAATGATTTTCTTCTGAATGGGACCAGTGAAAGTTCTTGGCCAGGGGAGTTACGGTTCGGTTCTGGAAGAAAGTTCATAAAACTCTTAGGCAACGGGTAGCCTCAGGTAATCAAGGAAATCGTACTGCTAATTGGGAGTTATTTGACGGGAGTATATGTTTCAGAAAAAGAGTAATATGATTAAACTGATGATACTTCGGTAGTATTGCGGCACTTTTTTGTTGGGTCGACTGTTGATATTCTGGTTGCTTGGTGGCACAGGGAAATTTTAGACTATCTAATGTGGATTGATTGGGTATTAGAGGTGTGGCATATATTTGGACGACAAAAATTGGGATAGGATATGGTGATTCATGTGTCGTATGGACGTAGAGACAAAAGTTCTCATATTCAGGATATGTCGTGATTGTTGATCGTGTGTATCAGTACTGTTTAGTGACTACCAAGATTTGGAGGCCCGAGTGGATCTTTCTTTGCTTGGTATGTTAGGTTTTGGATATGATATTGGGGTTTTAAACTGGTTGTTTCCATGTTGTATTATTCTGGACTATTGCGATAAGAGGGCGCAGATGGCTATGTTGGGAAATGCCATAGATTGGGTGGCGATGTTCATCGAATTATGTCCTATTGGGGTTTTTTATATTTTTAAGACCTAGTGAATGGCTGGGAGGGATTGCCTTTATTATTTGGGGTTTTGTGAGTGAATGTTCTATCTTGAGTCGGCTTAGTGGGCTCCGATTGACATTGCTGAGGGAGGTATTGATTCGACTGTTGTTGACATTATTAGAGACTTGGGGAGATCTATGAGTTACCTTTCCGTGTTGTAAGATGTTATGAATTGTTGGTAATAGACACATGTGGTGAGGTTCAATTGGGGTCTCTTAGTGGAATTCGAGAGAGAAGAGTGATTAAGCGTTGCTCAGTGAACGGCGTATCGGTTATGTCCTATCAGGTTGCGTGGCATATGTTATTTGTTTCACCGCGGATATAATGATTTGCCTTGGTTCCATACATCAAATTGTGCATGGTTGTCGATTTTGAGCATAGTGACTGGAGGTATTCCATGTAAAGCAGTGTTTGGATAGGATCGCGCATTGTAGCGAGGCTACGTAGAGATATGACCTTTTGGGGTAGATTTAGGTGTTCTGTTTCTATGACGTGAGACAGGGTCTCAGCCTTGTATTGTGATGGTACTGATGAGCTTGAGGTACAACTCTTTCGTTTGAGTCATTTTCCATGATCTGAGTATGTTTAGACCGTTTCTTATTGGTGCGCGTATTATGCAAGTTATGGCTTAGGCCTGTATTGAGGTGTCATATCACCAGAATGGTGTGTTGGATTCGAGGTGATCATTGGGGTTACAAATGAATACGAACGAATTTGGTTTCAGTTTGTTAGAAGGATAATATCGAGGTTCGGCTCGGAACCTATTGTGGTATCAGTCAAAAGGGAAGTGGCTTCATGAATAGTTGATCTGAGAAATGGTTACAGTTTCCTGTGTGTTTCATTTATCGTGGGTAGTATATGAAAGTGTTTGAATAAGACCTTAGTTGATAAGAGGTTTTCTATCGGTATTCGGGTGTTGTGGGCAACTGCTGTGAATAGAAGTTATCGTTTCGAGTGTTTGGGTTATGTAGTATACATATGATTGCACCTCAGGTTGCAGGTATGGATTATTACAGTTGGTTCGGGCTTATTATGAGTATAGATGTGATGTTCTGATCTTGTGTATGATTTCGGAAAGTGCAATGTGGTTCTATGGTTTAAGGACTAGATGGATTGTGAAATTTCAGCTATGTTGTGTTATCAGACCTATACGAGATAGGGTGACCTGGGATCACCCCCGGGTATATGCTTAGTAAGGTCATTCAGCTATTGCTTGGCTTCTAGGATAATTTGGGTACGCTCGAGGATGAGCGTTTGTTTAAGTTGGGGAGGATGTGACGACCTGACCTGTCGTCTCATGAGTTACCGCTCCGTTTCCCCCCCCCCTCCAATTTATGATTCTTCATGTCTCATTATCGGTATTTGGCGTGTCAGAGTTGATTTGGATTGGTTTTGGTAGGAAATGAGCCACTTAGTCTCTCTAAGGAATGTTTGGTTTAGAAAAGTCAACCAGTTGTTGACTTATGTGTTATAAGGCTCGAGTGTGATTTCCGGTTATTTGGTTAGCTTCGAGGGATGATTTGTGACTTAGGAGTGTGATCGGAATTGATTTTTGAGGTCCGCTGTAGAATTAGGCTTAAATTGGCAAAGTTAGTATTTTGACGAATTCCAGTTGAGAGATAAAATTTTGATCTGAGGGTCAGAAGAATTCTGAGAGTTGTTGTAGCTTCATTAGATGATTGTGGATGTGTGTGCAAAATTTCAGGTCATTCGGAGGTGTTTTGGTCGGGTTTTTGATCAAATGCGTATTGCAGAAGTTTTTGAGAAACTTAGGCTTGAATCCGGTGAGAATTGATGATTTTAGCGTTGTTGGATGTGTTTTGATGTTTGGAGCAAGTTTGAATGATATGTTAAGGTGTGTTGGTGATTTTGGTGGAGGTCTCGGGGGCCTCGGTGTGATTTCGGATGGTCAATCGAACCAATTTTGGCCTTTGAAGATTGCAGGTTTTCCAGATATTTTGTTGTAGAAGAATTGGCCTTCGCATTCGCGTTGGTGAGTCGCGAATGCGTAGAAGGGAATTTCAGGATCAGTGTTTTGTCCTTCGCATTCGCGTCTTGGGCCTCGCATTCGCGGAAGATCGTTTTGTTGTTCATCGCGTTCGCGTTCCAGTGGTTGCGTTCACATAGAGTTGTTTGACACGTGAAGGTTCCAGAGAAAATGCTCTTCGTGTTCGCTGGTGAGGGGACCGCGTTTGCGTAGGTTCAGAGACCAAAGGCATCGCGTTCACGTGTGGGTCACCGCTTTCGCGTAGGGTAATTTTGGTCAGAGGAATAATTGTTCATCGCGAACACGAGAGGGCCATCGCGTTCGCATAGAAGAAAATCACAGCTGGGCAGAAGGGTTTTAAAATATTTCATCCGTGAGCCTAAGTCATTTTTCCACCATTGTTGAACATTTCGAGAGCTCTTTGGGAGAAATTGAAGAGGGATTCAAAGAGGATTGGTTAGAGGTAAGTTTTATGAACTAAAAACGTGATATTATTGTGAAATTGACCTAGAAATTCATAGGAATTTAACCAAAAATGGAAGAACTAGGGCTTGAGATTTTGGAATTTTAATTTGTGATTTGAGGGGTTAAATGGACTCTGATTTTGGTAAATTTAATATGTATAGACTCGTCGCGAGATAAGGAATGCGGTGATGTTAATTTTCTATTTTTTTGAGAAGTGGGCCCGGAGCTCGGGTTTTGCCAATTTCGTGATTTTTGATGTTTTTTCGATTCTTTTCGATTAGGTTATGTTCCCTTAGCCTATTGTGATGTATTCGTTGTGGTTTTGATCAGATTCGATGCGTGAAGAGGCCGATTTGAGGGGTAAAGGCGTCGCGAGCTAGGGATTTCACCGGTTCGAGGTGAGTAATGATTGTAAATGATATCCTGAGGGTTTGAAACCCCAGATCGCACATCGTAGTGCTATATTGAGGTGACTTGCACGCCGGATAGGGGGCGTGGGTTAGAGCACCGTTGGGAATTATGACTTGGTCCGTCCTGATTGATGAATTTACTGTGTATTTGATTAAAATTTACTTGTTATCATCGTAGTTTGGGCTGATTGCTATATTCGGGCATCGTGCCAATTATTTGAATCCTTTGGGGATTTTTATCACTGTTTTGACTTATTACTTGACTCAGTCATACTGTTTCTCTGCTACTTTATAATTCAGCCACTTTTACTCAGATTTGAGTCTTAAATGATATTTTAAATGATAATTTGGGGTAAGAACTACTGTTTTACTAATGCCCGAGGGGCTTGTGATGTTATTCTGAGTGACTATGGCCGAGGGATAGATGTGAGGATACACTGAGTGACATGAGGCCGAGGGCCTGGGTGTAAGGGTTTTATATTATGGATCGGGCTGCACGCCTCAACGATACTTATATGGATCGGGCTGCACGCTGCAGCGATATATATATATATATATATATATATATATATATATATATATATATATATATATATATATATATATATATATATATATATATANAACAAGTAGCTGGAAGTCAAAGATAATCTGAAGATATGCTTACCTGCTGATACTGACTCAACTCTCTCAATATAGTAAGTAAAATAGTTGTCCGGTCTTATAAGGATATATATATATATATATATATATATATATATATATATAGGATCGGACTGCACGCCGCAGTGATATAGAGCTTGGGCTGTAGGAGCCTTTTCGGAGTCTGCACCCCCATAGTGAGCGAGGATACCCATATGGATCAGGCTGTACTCCGCAACGAGATATGGATCGGGCTGTACGCCGCAGCAATATGTTGATTGGGATGGACGCCGCAGCGATTACTATATGATACTGTTCTGAGAAAGAGAGCCCGAGGGGCTGAGAGTGTTGGTGAGAGTGAGCTCGAGAGGCTGGTACTGTTTTGAGATGTTGCACGAGGGGCAAACTTTTAGGTGCTCATCTTGCATATTCATTTGCCTTTTACCTATTATACTGTGGTATTTGTGCCCGAAGGGCAGATTTTCTGTGCTTATCGGCACTAACTGTTTTGAAATGATTTTGTAACTGTTGGAAAGATCATTTTAAAAGAAAAGAGATTTAAACTGAGCCAAGAGATTTCCAAAGATTTCACAGCTTCACTGTTTTCTCAAAGGATTGTACCCTGCTTCTAAACAGCATGTTGGTTGCTTTATGTGATTTCTTACTACTCAGTTATTATTTACCTTTATTACTCACTGAGTTAGAGTTACTTTACTCCCTGCACCTCGCATGTAGTTGCAGGTATTTATTCACTCGGTAGCGGGTATTGGCTACGTGGAGATAGAGTTGTAGAGGTTTAGCGAGGTGACTGCCAGCGTTCGCAGCACCACTGTCTTTCTATGTTATTCATTACTCTTATTCAGTGTATTTTTAGACTTGTAAAGTGGAATTTTATCCTTATAGATGCTTGTGCCTCGTGACACCCCGGTTTAGGTTGTGTTAGGTTGTAATTTCGTTAATTAACATTAATAAGTCATATTTTTCTAATCATTTATGCTGAACTATTTGAATGAGATGAGTTGGGTTAGTTGGCTGGCCTTGTCCTCACGAGAGGCGCCATCACGACCTGTGCAGGGTTTGGGTCGTGACAAATTTTTTATATCGGGGTCGGAATCCAATTCCAGAAGTTGGAGTAGGTCCGTAATGTCGAATATGATTTGTGCGCAAAATTTGAGGCCAATCGGACGTGATTTGATAACTTTAAACATCGGAAATAGAAGTTTGAAATTTCGAAGTTCATAAAGCTTGAATCGGGGTATAATTCATGGTTTTAGCGTTGTTTGATATGATTTGAGGCCTCGAGCAAGTCCGCAATTTGTTTTGGAATTGGTTGGTGGGTTTGGTTGAGGTCTCAAGGGCCTCGGGTGGATTCCGGGTGGCTAACGGATTGAATCCGGAGTTTGAAGGAGGGCAGGAGCTGCTACTTCTGGTATTTTCGCTTATGTGGAGTTGGCGGTAGATCCATAAAAGCGGAACCGCAGAAGCGGTGGGCCATCCGTTGAAGCGAAAAGTGGGCTGGAGCCCAGTGTCCGGAGAAGTGGCGTTTTGTCCGTAAAAGCGGAAATATTTCCGCAGAAGCGGAAATTGCTGAGGCAGTGAGGGTGTTTTAAAAATTGGATTTTGGCTATTTTCTCTCCTATTTTCTTGGCTTGGGCAATTCTTGGAGGGGTTTCAAGAGAGGATTTTCATCATTAATGATAAGGTAAGTTATCCCCACCTATTTTGAGTTAAATATATCAATTATGTATGGATTAGAGCATAAAAATTATACAAAAATTCGGGGTTTTGGTAGAAAGACCTAGAAATTATATTTTTGGAATTTAGCCACTATTTTGCGTATAGAATTTAGAAAAAATTATATATTTGAGTTCCTAAGGTCATGGGTAATCTTTATCTTCGAAAATTTTTGGAATCCGGGCACGTGGGGCCGAGGGCATTTTGGTCAACTTTTCGATCGGAGTTAGGAATTGCTATAAATTAGATTTTAATGAATAATTGAGCATAAATTAATGGATTTGCATAACCATTGGCTAGTTTTGGAGCGTGGTGCATCAATTAGAGTCTTCGAAAGGGCGTGGAAATGCCGCTTTGGATCTTCGGAGCGAGGTGAGTCTCCTTTCTAACCTTGTGAGAGAGAATTGTCCCCATAGGTAAAATAATTGATTATGTGCTCCTATTTGTGGGGGCTACGTATGCACGAGGTGACGAGAGTACGCGCGTAGCTACTATTATGCTATTGTCCGGGTAGTTAGGACCCAAAAGCATGTTATACTTGGATTATTTATGAACTCATTGATTGCTTGAATTGGTTAAATCACGTTGAATTAATAAGTGAATTTCTAAAAGGATTAAACTTCATTTGTTAAAAATTGTTAAAGGAGAATTGCTTTTATTTGGATAATTATTCCCTTAAAAATTCTTAATTGGCTATTTGAACATGTGTTTTATGTGTACCCGTGTCGCATGGATGATTCGCGAGCAGGGTGATTGTTTGTTTTATGTTTACCTGGGTTGCATAGATGATTAGCGATCAGGGTAATTATTTATTTTATGTTTACCACGTCGCATAGATAGATTCGCGAGCGGGGTAATAGATGCATCTATCGTTCGGGCCGTTCGACCCTCGACAGTGCATATTTTACATTTCTGTTGGATCGGACCATCGCATTGGTGTGATTTGCACATGTTATTTGTCACATGAGAATTTTAAACGTGAAATTTGCCCTTCGTGCCTTGATATAAATTGATAAGATAATAAAGAGTAAACCTTGAAAATCCTTGATTATTTGTTGAAGGTGTTTACCTTTTTTTCGGCTTCGTGAATCATAACTACTATATAAATCCATGATTTTCCTCACATTTTTAGAATATTGTTAATTGAACTCTAGTAAGTGTCGAAGTTGACCATCTCGTCTCTACTTCTTCGAGATTAGGCGGGATACTCATTGAGTACACGTTGTTTACGTACTCATACTACTCTTCTGTGCATTTTGTTGCACAGGTATATGTACCTCTAGCAGCCTACTGGGCGTAGCAGCGCGGATGATTCTGGGACTAGGTGAGTTGCATTATTTGAGGTGACCCGCAGCTAGTATAGTCTCTTTCAGTATATTGTATTTATTTCTCGTCCACTATATTTTGGACGAATGTTGTATTTTATTTCCTTATCTGTAGATGATCATGCACTTGTAACACCGGGTTCTGCGAGGATTTTGGATTATTCAGTATTAAGTCTTTTATCGACTTCATGTTCATTTTATAAAATTTTTATTATCTAATATTTAACGTATAAGAAAAATAACCTTCCGCAAATATTAAAATTAGAATTTAATTATGCATTCTTGGTTGGCTTGCTTGATAGCGGTGTCCGGCGCTACCATGACCCTTAGTGGATTTTGGGTTGTGACATGCTGAAATGGACAGTTATTTGCAGTTACTTTACCTTTCCATATTCATTTTCTATGTATGATGTACAAACTTGTTACCAGATTATTTTTTATATAGGAAAAAATCCGATGGTTATAAAGTGAGGAAGGTAAGAAGAAGAAGAAGAAGAAGAAGAAGAAGAAGAAGAAGAAGAAGAAGAAGAAGAAGAAGAAGAAGAAGAAGAAGAAGAAGAAGAAAGGCGAGTAAATAGTTTGGGAAGCATAGGTATGAGTAGTGAATAGTTTGAGTCGGGGCAATAAAGGGTAAATAGTTTGAAATAAATGAGATTTTCTCGTATTCTTAAGGAGATTCTCAAGCCCAAACCTCAAACGAACCGAAGTTAAAAAGCCCATTTACAAAGGTCCGGCCTAGCGATGACCAGATCATGTCCAGTTTCTTTTTTTTTTTTTTGAATTTTTACCTCTTATAGCAAAGTTTAACACCTTATTTATTTTAAATAAATACCATTTTTAAAAATTGTATTCTACAGATGTCTTTTAATGTTTATAGCAAAATATCTAATTTTGGTTACCTCCTACCCCCTAAGCCACTAAATACGCTATTCAATTACACTATTTTCTTTTTCTCTCTACTTAGATACATGCTATTCTCTTCCCCCATTCCTGAAAAATAAAAATAGCAACGAGGACGTTCAAGAACTTGTGATGGAAGTGGGGCTTGACGGGGAAACCCTATTGAGTTATCCAAAGTTATTGTATTCATAAGCTAAGGTAAATCACAAGAATATATTCAACAACGACTTGTTGCTCAATTTGTTAGGCGAATTACAAGAACAATGACATGTTAAGGCTATTGCCAGATTATGGGCATTTGTTTTACTTAGAATGCATAGATCCATGGCTGAGGTTAAATCCAACTTGTCCTGTTTGTAAAACTTCTCCATTGCCAACACCACAATCCACTTCTCTGGCTGAAGTTGTTCCTAGTTTTTGCTCGACGGCGAATTCGCCGAAAAATTGGGTTTGTTCTTGAAAAAAGACGATGGAGTTTAGGGCTAAGCAACTTGATTTTCTGTTAATATATTTCAATGTATTTTCAATATATCACGCTATATTTTTATGTATTTTATTGTCTTTTTTTTCATTGTAATTCAATGTATCTTATTGTATTCCATGTATTTCATTGTATTCAATATCTTTTTTTTCATTGTATTTTAATATATCCCGCTGTATCCTATGTATTTCATTGTATTCACTCTCTCACTATATGCCATGAATGTATTCATATATTTTTTAATTAATATAATTTATGTATTCAAATGTATTATATAATTTCTCTAAAGATTGCTATGTTTTTGGGGTATTTTTCAGTTGAGAATCTTTTTTATAACTGGAAATACAAATTTTGTGTGTTATAATTGGGTTTATTAAGTTATATTAGGAATCTATTACGTTAATTGATTCACTTTCCGTTTAAAATGAGTGTAATCCTCTGTTTCACGCCGTGAATACAATAGAATACAATAATCTATCCCGCTGTAATCCCATGTTCCACGCCATAAATACAGTCGAATACAACAATTGATTAGCTGGACTTCCCTGATTCACGCCTATTTTTGCTATTGTATTCATGAATACAGTAGCTTAAATACATCTAATACATCTTATAACTACAGAAAACGTATCTACAATCCATAATATAGCAAATGATATCTATAAATAGCTAATTACCACTAAAAGATAGTGCTTTATAAAAAAAGTTCTCTTTTTTTTCTTTTCTTCAGTTTATTCCCAAAAGCTGGTTCAACGGTATTATGAAGGAGATTATGATTTTTAATAAATTTTTTTTTATCTATTTGAACCATATACAATTTTACCTTTTAAATATGTTTTCTATTTACCCATATTTTCAAAAGTGTATTGTGTTAAGTACTAAAAACCTAGATATTATACGCAGCAAATTAAAATACGTTCTAATTTAGTTTTTATAGATCCGCTTTTGACAATATGCTTTGACAAGGTTCCACTAATCCAAGTTTACTAACAATTCCAATAATAATGCATCAAAGGACTATCGTAGGACAATATTTATTTATTTACCGAGTTAAGATATATATATATAATTTTTAGGCACTTGCACAGTTGCACTTTTATCTTTAGTATTTCTTTTTAGTTTATAGAGTATATTTCATAGTGTTAATGTTGTTTTTTAAAGTTTTATATGCAATGATATGGGATACACGCGTAATACATATATATAAAAAGAAAATCGTAGATTACTAGAAAACCCACGAAAGTAAAAGGAGAAAAACAGCTTAAACGTAATTGGGTCAAGTGGGATCGCTAAACCTCAGAGATGTTCCATCTAAACAAACATACGAATACGAATGTTGTCATGGAAACTTGGATATACAAGAATGTTTGTTAGGTCTGCTTTCTGTTCCATACTTCATATCAAAGGGTTTAATCAGCCTTTGTAATATCGATGCCTAATTATTCAGTATTTCAATATGGCAATCTTACTTGCAGGATACAAAGAAGTGATTTTCAAGTTCTTTTGAAGCGTGCGATTTGTTTATAATTTTTTCTTCTTTTTGCTAAATTTTATATTTGAACTAGAAAATTCATTAAATTTATGGAAAAAATTTACATAAGAATTATTGGGCTCTCTACTTTTTAATTTTATAGTCCACATTTCAATTTACAACAAATTAGCACAAAAATTATAGGCTAAGATTCAACATCCGGCTCCAAATAGGTTCTCGAAATTACTATTTAATTTTAAAAAACGATTGCTCAAGCTTTTAGGTTAATTTTCTAATCACTAACTGTGACTCAAATATTAGTTCAACAAACCAAATCCATATAGGTGGTGAAAATTAGATTTTTAACAATTTTAAATATGTAGATTTAAATTTCAAATTTGATTATTTGACAAATAAGGAGTAAGTGTTATTTAGACTTGTTAAATATAGTATAAAGAAGTTGTATAAAAAATTAGAAGTCATTTAATGGAGATTTGGACTGGTTTTGAACAAAAATTGTAACTGAAAACCGTGGAAGAAGTTCGTCTACATGCGCTTGTATAAAGGTGTATAAAAATGGATACTAGTGTGTATGATATTATATAATAGTATATATGAGTGTATAAAATGTATTTATACACTCATATATACTATTATATAATATCATACACAATTATACAAAAAATTAATTTCGTCTTCCTCCTTGCATCTTTTCTGAAATTTAACTCAAATCTTGCTCAAATCTACTCCAATCACTTCAAATTTAGATTTTGAATTCCTTTTGATATTTTCAATTGATTGGAACAACACCCAATCCAAACAACTAGCAAACTCAAAAAATCATATTTTCGAAAGCAAAGCTTCGAATTGCCTTCAATGGTGGATTTCTACTCTTCAATTTTCTTACGTTGCACCAGGTGATATAGGGGCAGAAGTAGAAAATACACGGCCCAGGTAGAACATAAAAATATAGGCTATTTTTTGTTATGGTGTGAAATCACGTGTATTTTCTTGTAATTATTTTAATATTTTTAATTGCAAACCAACTAAGACGAGCTATGAATTTAGTGCTAAATTCAATATCATAAGATACAAATTCTAGCTTCGTCACTAACCAAATAGAGTTAATGATGCCTCATATATCAAAATGACAAATACTAAACTCCAATAATGTTGGAATCTCCGTTGCTTTCTATTTGACCAAAAAGCATAGTACTCTTTGTTAAACTAATAAAAGATAACTAAGGTGAAAGGTGATCCTAGCCAAGCATACTAATTTTTAGTTCTAGCTAAGAGTTTAAGTGATACACTTTACTTAATGCTCAGATTCGTATATTGAATCATTAAATGCGCACTTTGGAGAACAAATGAAGAATGAATGATGATAAATAAATATGAAAAGTGGAAATATGCTCGTATGAGGCATCTGACGAGATCTCGGTTGCCGGTATGAGCTCCGCAGTGGCCCTCATGTACTTCTTCAAGGATGCGCTGTGTTTGATTTGGTCCTAAGCACTTTGCTTGGGGACCACCAAATGTTCTTTTGTGTAGGTCGTCATTGAAGACGTTGTACCTGGTCGTTTGCATTTGAAGCTTCTTGGCTTCTTTTTTGTCGAGTGAGAGCACTCCGTCCTGTACGTATGAGATAATACGATTGCGCCAGTCCCAAGTTAGGTTTATAGATTGTACCTCGATTTGGTCTTGTGATAAATGGAGGAGAGTGGCTACGTCCCCCTCTACGGTTATGCTTTTGGTGGCCACTGCCAATTTGGTGAGGTGTCTGCTTTGATGTTCTGCACTCAGGGTGTTTGATCGAGCTGTCATTCGTCGACTAGAGTAGTAGTTTGCAAATTTTGGCCTGATATTTCTATAATCGTTGCTCCTTAATTTGGAAAGTCCCTGTGACCTGATTGACGATGAGTTGTGAGTCGCGTCGAAGGATGACTCGCCATGCTCTGTATTGAGTGTTAATTGCAACCCTGCAAACACGGCCTCATACTCGGCCTCGTTGTTAGTCATACTAGGGCATCTTATGGATTAGCAAACCATTTTGCCCGTTGGGACCTCGAGCACGAGTCTGAATCCAGATCTTGATGCGTTGGAAGCACTATCTGTGTACAAAACCTATTGGCCGTGTACTTTGGTGGAGGTAATAGTGGTTTCCCTTTCGACTTCAGACATTATCTTCGTACCGAAGTCGGAAAGAACTTGCAACTTGATCGCTGTTTACGGCTGATAGGTTATATCGTGCTCGCTCAACTCTATGGCCTACTTGGCCAATCTGCCCGATAATTCGGGTTTGTGCAGGATACTCCTTAACGGAAAAGTCGTGACAACCGAGATGTGCTGACATTGAAAATAAGGTCTAAGCTTCTACTTTCATTTGATTTGCTTTACTAGGGGTAAAATGGGTAAACTTTCAACTTGTGAGTTGCTACCTCCTTTGGGATACTTGGCATATTTGCATGGGAAAAAGAGAATAGGTCAATGTTATTTGTTAAGAGCTGATGAAATTTACCTGGATCTTGGAGTTTATGGCTGATGAAAGCTTTCTTGTTGTGGTCTTCGTCATCTAGTTGGATGGGGTCAAGGTCCTCTACAGTTGACCCAGTGGCTTCTATGATTTTTGCATCGCTGATGATGTCTTTCTTTTCATCGCCATCCGAACCCGACTTCGTTAATTGCTATGCTTCCTCGACTTCTCGCGTCATAGTGAAGAAAGACTAAACCATGGGTATCCGATTTATCGAAGATGATATTTTCTTCAAGTTCTTCATACCGTTCGTGGGTGATTGACCGCTTGATCTTGTGAGTAGTGGTGAACTTCACGCTGTTTATGGATGCGTTTGCCTTCTCCGATGATCATTTCAATGGTCCAAACTGTGGAAGGTGGTTTTGGCGGCCCCTGATTATTCTGGCCCTCGGGCAAACTTGTCCCTCCCTCGATCACTCATCAACTCCTTTAGGTGCTCTTGGTGAAGCATGTTCAAGACCTCCTATCTAAGGGCAATGCAGTCCTCGGTCTTGTGACCCCTTTCCTAGTGGAACTCGTAGAGGGTGTTTGACTTTCTGGTGCTTGGGTTGGATTTCATCTTCTATGGCCATTTTACCTTTGCGCCGAGATTTTCCAATGCGTGGACTATTTCTGAGGGGGAAACACAAAAATTGTAAGCTAATAATAAGGGGGGAATACCTCTTTTATTTTGGTGGATTCCCATTCCCGGCCCAGATGGACCTCCATCGTGACATGGAGGCGGCATGAGAGTGCCTCTGACGTAAGGCTGATGTCTTTCTCGATTTGGTCATGACCCTGGTAGATATCTTATACTTTCGTTTCTTAGGTCTTTCCTAGACTCCATTTGGATCAAGGTTAGGCATTGAGTAGCTCCGTTGAGATCATCCTCGTAGGCTCTTACCTCGGCACAGTAGGAATTGTGTATCTCATCCCAGATGATTGGTGGGTATTTCATGAGTCGGCTTAGCAACTTTTTGGTCGCCCACCCACTTCCGCTCAGTCCATTCTAGAAAGTGGCCACCGCCATTCCTTCAGATACATTCGGAAGGGTCATTTTTACACAGTTGAACCGGGAAAGGACGTCCCTGAGTCCTTCGCCAGGTGATTGTTTAATGGTTAATAAGTCGTTCAATCTTGCCTCCGCTTTCTTGTCCCCGACATGGGCAGTGATAAACTTGTCAGCCATTTCCTCGAACATTTTTATGGAGCATGTAGGTAATTGCGAGTACCAAGTCAGGGCCTCACCAGTTAAGGTCTCTCCAAACTTCTTCAGCAATATGGAAGATACTTGTTCTTTTGCGAGGTCATTGCCTTTCACTGCAGTGACATAAAAGCTCATATGATCCTCCGGATCCGATGTAACATCATGTATTTTCAAGTATGGTGGCATTTTGAATGTTATTGGTATAGCATGTGGTGCGGCCTCGTTGCTATACGGTTGTTCCACAAAATGGTCGGCGTCCTACTTTGGTAAGAGTTTTTGGGCGCCCGGTATCTTGTCTACCCTTTATTGATGCTTTATCATTTGGTCAGAGAGTGCTTTGTTCTCGTTCTTTGTCTCCTCCATTTTTCTAAGGATGGCAACAAGGGCGTCGTTACTTGCATCATTAATAGAATGAGTGATACTTGCCGAGTTCTCATTGGTTGCTATGGCGATATCGACTCACACACCCTCTCTGCTCACCATCTGAGTGGGTTTGTCGAGTATATTGTTCAGTGTATGCGTTAGCCATACTTCTAGTAGTTTTTTTACCACTGGTGGTGCTTCTTCCGTAGTGGACGTAGAGGCTCCTTTTCCATGAGAAGCGATAACGCTGCCATGAAGGGGGGTGGGGTGTATCACTTCGTCTGGGTTAGATGCTCAATATCACATTCTCCTTGTATTCTCCGTGAACTTCATTGATGGTATTTAGGAGATTGGTAGTAAGGCCTATCACTGTTTTTAGTCTTTCTTCTCCATTTCCTGCCATGTTAGATTATGCAAGTAGGGGAAAGAAAATTTTATATTTTTCTATTGGTGTGTTTTTGTAGATCTAGAAAGACTTTGATTTTGACTTGAAAGTCCCCACAGATGGTGCTAAATAGTTTGACCAAGCATAATAATTCTTAGATCTAGCTAAGAGTTTAAGTGATATCGTTTACTTAATGCTCAGAGTCGTATATAAAATCGTTAAATGCGCATTTTGGAGAATAAATGAGAATGAATGATAGGCAATAAATATGAAAAGTGGAAATAAATGTAAATAGGGAGAACAATTTTCCCAAATATGAAATAATGTGGAAGATTCTTCCATTTGACAATGAAATATGGGAGTAAACAAGAAAATAAATAATGCTTTCTTGGATCATGTGAGTGGTAGGGAAGAATAATCGATAAAATCAATCACCGTGGAAAGGTGAACTTTGTATTTTCTCCCAAGAGTCAACTTCTTACAATAGGTTTTTTCCAGAATAAATCTCACATGGCTCTTTCCTCTCTCTCTCTCTCTCTCTCTCTCTCTCTCTCTCTCTTTTGTATTTATATGGTATGTTCTCTAAAAACCCTAAAAAAGTAAAACAAATGGAATATTCAAAAGAATAATCCTATCTCTAGTTGAGAGACTACACTAGCCGTTATTCCTAGTCTTCTCTACTCGACCTCAGCTTCAACGGGTTGCTCAACGACTGTTCATTGTTGGGCTTCAGTCGACCTCCGCTTGGACCGCCAAATCGGAACACATTCTTCTCACTTAATGACCTTCCTACGCCTGATTTCTCAAGTCCGGTTTTGACCCATACAGTTAGTCCCTTCGCTCGTCGAAGTCTCCTTCTAGTGGGCCCCGATGAGTGGACTTTATCAGTTACCAACTTAGGAAATGTATTTTGGCGTGATGATCGAGTAGAGGTGTCCGCAGTCGAAGTGGTAATGTTTCATTCTAAGAATCATTGATCACGAGGCTGGTGTAGGGAGACATCACGGTGTATGCATCATCATTGCGCATCTTCCCGATGCATTGCCTCATTCTTTGAGCTCCTGTTGCTTCGATTCTGGGGCCACTGGTGGTTGCTTGCATCGATTCGAATGCCTCTGATGTTTATAAATATAGAGGGAAAAACTCATCAATGGAAATTTTGCATTCATTTGATTTCTTCGACACTGCACTTGCTTCCCTTTCTTCTTCTTGTGTGCTTGCTCCCTACAACCGCGGCCATTGCCACCCTTTTTTCTGTCCCATCGTATACATATCATCGAATAATGGCTACCGTGACCCTCAATGCTGAGATAATCTATGACCCTACTCCATTATTGGTAGCCATGCCATCTGGTGGCGGAGAATCAACAGTGATAAAGGATGAGATCTTTCCCACTGTGGATGAGATTATTCCTCGTAACCCTACTTCTAGGTCCAACTTCTCTAAGGAATCCTCCCTTGAACAGGAGTCCGCGAAGTCTGAGATGGAGGTGAAACACCTTGCCGCCCTTAGGACCAAATATAGCATTCTAGCCCACATTGACTTGGTTTTGTCCAGAGATGACTTGGTTCAAGTTTATAGGCCTGGATATTGTGCGTTTTAAGCCTACACATACCAGATAGGCTATTATCTTCCTCTTCCTCCATTGGCGGAGGAGTTCTGCCGCTACTACTGCATCTTCCCAGCACAACTCTCTCCCTATCTTTAAGAGATCTTCCTTTTACTGGCAAAGTTTGCGGAGCTCGCTTGTTGCAAAGTCTCTATCCTCCATCTACTGCATCTCTTCGGGCTGAGCTTCCAGAGTGGCATGATGATTCACCTTCGCCACCGCGAAACTAAAGGGTTGGTGGCGGGGATGGATGATAGGACGAACTGCTGATTTTGTGCCCATTATTTCTTAATTAAAACCGAGCACGTGGTGGAAAACCCTAGCGACTTTCCTGAACAATGGAATTTCGCTCGTAAGTATAGTTATTTAGAGTATGTTCTTCCCTTCTCTTCGTGTCTCATGACTTGTTACATCATTTTTTTCCTTTTGCGACTGAGAGGCATTCCCCTTCTTTGATCGTTGATATGAATGATTGGGTGGCTTGTGTTTTCCTTCACACCATAGGGATCTGTGACTGAACATCCTTCAACAAGAGGTTCGAGCTCAAGCCCTCAGCCAGTAAGTCATGTTTCGCCCTTATAACTATTTCTCTTTGGTCGTGGTGCATTTTTTTTTCCGTTTATGGTTTTATTTTGATGCTAGGTCGGAGAACTTCTAAGAAGGTGAAGGCTCCTGTCCCCGCATTTTGCCAGACGGTTGCTTCGGTTGGGATGCAGGTTTTATTGGTTGAGTCGTGCAAAATACTTCTTCCCCGTCTTCGGTATTAAGCGAGCCCGGTCGTTAGATGGCCAATCGGTCAGTTGAGATCCCAGCCTACTCGGTAGTTCATTTAGTAGACGAATCTTCCCCGGACGAGGAGGAAGTGACGCCATTGATGAGGCGACGAGTAAAGGCCATGTTCAGACCTGAACGGACCATGATTGTGGTTGTGGAGGAGACGTGCAATTCAGCTTCGGGGACTGCTCTCCCACTAGAGGTTATCGTGAAAGCTAGGCCGTTGAAGACGGCGGTGGCTGATACTGGAAATGGAAACACGGACGGCAGCCGAGATTGGCTCATCGTCTGCTGGTGGTAGAGGAAAAATAGTTGCTGTGGAGGATGGAGGGTTCGGTAATGATTTCGACCATGCGGAGGTGCAGACTTTCAAGTAGATATTTACTCGAGTAGAGGTGAGGACCGAGAGGTCCACTCGAAATATTATCATCCCCGTGAATTTTAACTTCTTGGTCAACTCGGAGAGCGTGGTTCCAACTTTGGCTCCCCTATGTTGATGACGTCTAAATTCACTACTAAAAAGTAAATGAACACGGTCGTATGCAATATAATTTACCCAACTATGAGTGGGGGTCAAAATCCTTTCTCCACAGATACGGACCTATACTCGCAGATACGAGACCGCATGCGCGGATAATTAACCGCATATGCGGTCCCAGTGCCTAGCAGCCAATTCTTGCAGTTGCGTACAATATTCCGCAAGTGCAGAATAACTGATGGATTTTACACTTTTGTTACTCTTTTTTCTCAATTCTGCTTCAATTGACTTAAAATCACTCCATGACATCATTCACCTAAAAATATAGCAATGCATACAATAAACCACCTCATTTTATAATTAAAGGATACAAAAACTAAAGAAAAGAGACTAGAATAAATGGTAAAATTACCACTCCTCAACACCCCCAACTTAAATCTTTTGCTTGTCCTCAAGCAAATCACAACCAAATATTCAATGAGGTTCTACGATTTAAGACTATCTCACTGGAAATGTTCATTCCTTAATATGGCTGGGAGTACCAACCGGCAACAAGTACTATAGAAGCAACCCCCTCGCGCATAGTGCAATACACTCTCCTTCCACCCAAAATACTAAAATCCATTGATAAAAATACAAAGGGATTTTATATGGGGCTCTTCCAGTATTACAAAAAGCTTCATCTAATTAGTTGGGATACTGTGACCCAATATCTAAACGAGGGTGGTTTGGGTATTCATAAGGCAAAAAAGAAAAACTTGGTTATCCTTTCAGGGCTTGTATGGAGACTCTTAAAAAACCATTCCACTCTATGGTGTCATCTCATCATGTCCAAAAATGCTCATTCAAAGTCAAATACTAATACTTCATTTGGAAATCCATTCTCCAGGGATGAAAACTATGCAACAAAGGAATTACTTGGTACCCCTCTAATAATTCACGTTTTAATATTTGGTACAACAATTGGATTTATAATTCCTCCTCCCTTAGAAGCTCTATTGAGGATCCCCTTAACGAAAATGAGTGTAAAATTTCTCTAGGATGCTTAATTAAGGATAATAATTGAAACATAAAGAAAATGTTGTCGGAGTTACCTCCTGAAGTGATCCATAACATTAGTATTACTCCAACTCCCTCCAATAATTCCAAAAGTGATGAATTTAGCTAGAACCTAAGCTCAAATGGCATTTTCTCTACAAAATCTTACTATTATGTCCTCACTAATCCTTATCCCCCTTCAAATTCATAAAAATGGATATGGGACCTTCGTTGTCCTAACAAAATTAAAATCTTTCTCAGAAAATGTTCTCATAATCGTGTTCCTTGTACAACCTATCTACATAAAATTGGTATGAACATTGATGCCACATGCACTACATGTAGAATTGGCGTTGAAAACATCTAACACATCTTCTTGCACTGTAATTCGATCCAAACAATTCTGGAAATCCATGGGTATCAACTATCATAACACATCTGGCGATATTAACTGGCTAAGGACATTCGTGACGCCTTCATCCATCAAAATTCTCATAACATTGGCTGGGAAACACTTTTCCCATTCGGCATTTGAGAACTATGGAAAAACAGAAATAATAATAACTTAAATAACCTTAGTTGCTCTTTGGACGTAAAAAAACTCATGCACTTTGCATGGGAATATATCTTCTTTACAGGAAAAAACCCTTTCCCCACCAAAAAATTTCCTATTGAAATCAAGTGGTAAAAACCGCCAAAAAATGTTATTAAACTAAAATGTGATTGTGCTTTCTCTTCTACTAACAATGAAGCAGGAATTGGTGGATTATTTCATAACAGCAATGGTGATTGGATTATGGGATACTATAAAGTAATACATGCCTCCTCTCCAATTCATGCAGAATTATTGGCCCTACTTGAAAGACTAAGAATTGCAATGGAGTTTAAAGAGACACATATGGAAATTGAAACTGATAGCACTGACGTTATTAAATTAATTCATGAAAATTATACTAATTTTCATAATATTATTTTTGAATGCAGATGGTTAATGCACCAACTGAAGCTCCCAATACTGAAGCACAATTTTAGGGAAGTAAATGAAGTGGCTCGTCGACTGACTAAAGAAGCAATAAAGCATCCTCCTAGTAACAAATGTGTTTATCATGCTTGTCCGCATTTTTTTGCTGAAGAAGAAGTTCAAAAGAACAAACATGATCGTTGTAATAGTATAAAAACTATCTCTACTGATGTTTTCACTTACCTAGCAAGTATGGGCGATAGTAATGCCCTATAGACTATGTCTTTCTCCTATAATTTATTTTAAGTAATATAAGTATCATCTTTTATGTTCAAAAAAGAAAGAAAAGCTAAAGAGGCCTTTTCAAAGATAAAAAATAATGCCTAAGGTCATGCCTCCGAACAAACATAATTAACATTGGCATTAAAAGACCAACCGAGCAATTTTTAGATGATAGAAGTAAATAGAAGAATTATTTATAACACATAAGGCACATGAACTAATCAAGACAGATCAATTTCACTTCTTAATAAGAGCATCTAGAGCAATATCATGCCAACTAGTGGGCAAACAGTCACCAAAAGAGCCAAAAAGTTATCACAAAAATTATTCTTCCCCATGCAACTCACTTTTTCAATTTAAAATTTAGAGGGGTATTCTTATTTCACACTTCTCGTACAACAGACTAATTTTATTATTACCAAATAATCCAAAAGTCTCCACATAACAAAACAAAACTAATTCCTTAAGAAAGTCGTCACGCCATCCATCACAGGGAAAGGTCACTCGGTTCAACACAAAAATGTTCCTTGAGAAAGAGCTGTAGCATAAGAAAACCCAAGGAAATACTACTAAAGAAAATAATTAACAAAAGCAACTAACTCTAAAGGAGCAAAAATAAAACTAATCACAACTACTAAAGAAAATAAGTAAAGAAAGAAAAATAAAATAGAAAAACAAAAGCGACTAATTTGCAAACATTTCACTAATCACAAAGTACGCTCGACAAGAGCACATGATAAGCAATAGTGAAACAAGCCCAACAAGGGCACACAATATCCGTACAACAGAATAAGCCCAACAAGGGAACAAGTTAAATATCAATGTATAAACAAAGTGTACTCCCTAAAGCCACGCCAACTAAAAATATGATAGTGTCCTTACTGTAAAAATACAAGTAGTTTGAGGGCCTCCTTGAGGTATGCATCAGACTAGCATACTGCGGGAGGAAGGCTAGCCGTGAAGAACTCACGACCTTATCCTCAATGGTGTCATCAACATCATCACCAGCAGCATTTGACATAAAAGAATACTCTTCGCTATCATCATCTTCGTCAACTGGTATCTTTCTGTTTGGTTGTCCCCATTTGAAAATGGCCTTAATGCCTCTCCACATCTTGATCATAAACTTGCCCTTCTTCTTATTCTTCACCTTCTTCTTTTGGAAGTGTGACTGACGAGCTAATGTGGCCTTGGCCAAGTTGCCATATGCTGTCTCAAGTCTGTCAACAGTAGCTTCCATCTTCTCATGGGACTTTACCTGCTTTTTCTGTGCATCCACGTAAGCCTTCATTTCTTCCCTGACGAAATAGGCAGGCCTAGGCTAGGAGGATGAGGGATCACTAGGGAGCTATGACACAAAGTCATAAATGGATGCAAGCTGGGAGTTTAGCACCCCAAATGGTCCTCAGGCACAGCTGCCTACGAGGATGACTCTGGTCTGGCAACAATAGTGGTGACTTTTCTCTTCTTACTCTTTATTGCACTACCCTTGCCCATTACTCTCAATGGATGAAAGGTTTGTTGGCTAGCAACTAACGATCGGTGTTGCACACCTCACCCTCTGCCCGCCTGCACAACTCTATGATCACTGAAGAAAACATCAACTCTGCATTGTCGTCTAGCAAATAGTCTCTCATCTCCCGCATGATATAATGGTCGACATTCATCGGAATGTCGTCAAGAAGGCATGCAATGATCAAGGCTCTAGTGTATGATACATCTAGGATATTTCCACATGGTGATACCCTGTTAAAGAGGATGTAGAGCCATATTTTAGCTTCATCAGTGAATTCGATCGACTTTAAACCCCTTCTCTTGTTGGACCATTTTGCTCTCATGCTTGTGGGATAGAGTTTAGACACAAGCCATTCTGTGTTGTTGAAATCATCTTTTTCTAGCACTGGCTTGAGTGGATGGTCAGGAATCCCGAGTATGTCATTAATCTGCTCAGTCTCAAACCTCACTATCTTACCCCTTATGGTGAGTTGTGGGTAGATGATGTTTGTAAGATTATGATTCGCATAAAATTCATGAACCCACTTCTCATTGGCTTTGCACGGAGTAGGAATGAAGCATGACCATCCGGAGGTTGTAGATGGTCATAGAATTCTGGGAGCAACTCAGCCAATTTATCCTCGGCGATCCCTTTTTCAAGCATGATATTCTTTGTGAGGAGATTGTCGTAATACCAACGGTGACAACCGATATGAAGCGTGACTGGAAAATTGTTCATCCACATATTCCTCCTTAATTTCTTGATCTAACGGGGCATTTTCGTTCATGTTCGGGTCCATTTTAGCTAAAAGTACCTTCAAAAAATCAAAACAATATTAGTCGGGCAGTAGAATCATGTTAGGCATTTAAAACACATCAATTAGGCGAAAGAATTGAGTTGAATGGGCCTGGGAAGCACCAGTTGCAAAGCTACTGGAATTACAGAATATGCGTGGCTTCTGCATCTGCAGAAAGACCGTCGCAGGTTTGGTCCCGCTTCCGTGTGTTTTTATCTGCTTCTACAATTTTTCCCATCTCACCAGAGTGCGCACCTATGGAACAGTGAACGCATGTGCGAGGTTGCATCTGCAGCACTTTTTTCGCTACTGCAGTGTTCATCCAGGGGTTCAAACGCCCAGAAATATTTGACTCTTTTCACTTATAATATGATTTTTAGCACCTAAGTTATACTCCAGACTTCTTAATTAGTGCACTACATGAACCAATGATTCTATTAAACCTGATTTTGTGGTACTTAACTAGAAATTTTCTTTTAGACAATTTGTCAAACATATGACGAGTATAGATGATGATATGCTTTTTTAATTTAATATGTTACTCAGACTTCCCAACAATTTATTTCATTAGTAGCAGTACACAAACAAACACTCTCAACCATTTTCCCTCACTCCTAAAACCAACAGTGATTAAAAAGAAAAATAAAAAGAAAAATCGAAAATGTGACTGTAGAATAGATGAGACGAAGAAGAAGAAAAAGGAAAGAGAAGTAGAAGAGAGGAGTAGATGAGAGTACATGTGTGGTCTTGTGCTTGATAACTCAAGTGTCATCAGTGATGTAGAGCAGTAGCATGAGAGAGGAGAGGGAATTTTGAGATTTGGGGAAATTAGAGTTTCACGTGACTGAACAAGGGTTTTTTTAATTTATCCGTTGGACCGCTTTTGCAACATTGTAGGCGCTTTTGCGGCTGCCAAGCCTCTTCTGCGGTAATATCCGCACCTGCGTGTAACTGGGTGCTTTTGCAATGCTGTATCTATGGTGAATTTTACGTAGATGCGGTTACACCAGATGATTGATGCACAGATTTTTAGCCATTGTTTTTGTGCACTCCCACATGTCATACTCCTCAATCCAACACCAAAAATTCTGAAACTTGACAGATTAGTCAAAAATAATATTCTAAACTATTCTAAAAAAGAAAATTTCAAAAATAACTAAAAATATTGAAAAACTATAGGTTGCCTCCCATCAAGCGCCGCATTTAACATCGTGGAACGACAAGGATCAACTTTACCACTTTTCTCTCCACTTAAACGATATGAATTGGGCACCTAACTTAGAATCAAGCTTGTCACCATGAGTGGTGGGGGGGGGGG
>MU768776.1:0-12802 GCA_026770625.1 Nicotiana glauca
CTCCGTATTTATTGGAGAAATTCTATATGTTGTGAATAACATGTGAACGGTAAAATAATTATTTGATTCCTAGGAACATTCGCTCGAATTGTGATACGAATATTGAAAGTATATGAAATGACTGGATGATTTGGAGCGTTGGCTCAAAATGGTAGAGTGAATTATAAGATAAGCAAAGTAAGAAAAGGAAAGTGTTGTTGATTATTCCCTTGCTGGGACGTTTGGTTGAACTTGTTGGATTCTTTTCCCTTGCCGAGATTTTTGTCAAATGTTTGCTTATTGTTATTTCCCTTAATTGTGACTGTTGTTTGGGGAACCAGACTATTAAATGATGTTGAGGAGCGGTTTGCGCGCCGCAACAATGATATATGAGGGTCGGGTTGCACGCCACAACAGTGATACCTGATAAATGGTATGGGTCGGGTTGCATGCCACAACAGTGATATTTGTGGAGCGGGCTGCACGCCGCAATAG
Source organism: Nicotiana glauca (assembly GCA_026770625.1). Lineage (NCBI taxonomy): Eukaryota > Viridiplantae > Streptophyta > Magnoliopsida > Solanales > Solanaceae > Nicotiana > Nicotiana glauca. The sequence goes on from MU768776.1 coordinate 475, forward strand.
AGATATTTGTGGAGCGGGTTGCACGCTGCAACAGTGATATTTGTGGAGCGGGTTGTACGCCACAACAGTGATATTTGTGGAGCGGGTTGCACGCCGCAACAGTAATTGATACCATGTGTTTGTATCGAGTATTGTTTCTTGTTCATTGTGAATCTAAGTTGTTCTAGTTTGTTACTTAGGATTTCTTTTGATATTGTATTCTCTCATAGCATGTTTCCCCCTCTCATGTTGTTAACTTCCTTGTACTCGATATCCCGTAGTATATTTATAACTGTACAGGTTTATGTGGTGTCCAGTCTAGCCTCGTCACTACTTCGCCGGGGTTAGGCTAGACACTTACCGGCACATGGGGTCGGTTGTGCTGATGCTACACTTCTGTGCATTTTTGCACAGGTCCAGGTTTTGAGGAGCAGCAGCAGCAGCATTAGTACGAGAGCAGGTTTTCATTTTTACGAGACTGAGGTAGCCTTGCAGGCGTCCGCAGGCCTGGCGTCTCTTCTCTATGTTTTTCTTATTAGACTATTACCTCATTGTTTCGAGACAGATAGCTTATATATTTATTTCAGCCTTTTGTTTTTATTACATCTCTTGTAGTTCGTGAGTAATGTGATACCAAATCTTGGGTAGAGGTTTTAATGATTGTTCCACATTTGGATTCGTATTTATCAGACAGACTTCCGCTATTGTTCTCATTAGAATTAATGTTTTATATTGATGCTATAGACTGTTAAGATAATTGTTTAATGATGAAAAGGTAAATAAGTTGGCTTGCCTAGCTACCACGAGTAGGCGCCATCACGATCCCGATGGTGGGAAATTCGGGTCGTGACACATACAAACGCGTGGAAGGAATTTCAAGAGTTTCTTTTCAGGTTGAATCAAGGATGCACCATAAGAATTTCAAGAATGTGAAGGTTTCCTAAAGGTTTCCTAACGACCCAAACCCCGCACTGGTCGTGATGGCGCCTCTCGTGAAGACAAGGCCAGCCAACTAACCCAACTAGACTCTTTCAAAATAGTTAAACACAAATGAACGGCAAGTTACTACTTAATGATATTAATTAGCAGATTTACAACTCAACACATCCCTAATCGGGGTGTCACAAGTCACGAGCATAAATGAGAATTAAATTTCCACTTTACAGTCTAGAAATACATTGAATCAGAATAATGAATAACATAGAAAGACAGTGGTGCTGCGAACACTGGCAGTCACCTCGCTAAAACCTCTACAACTCTGCCTCCACGCAGCCAATACCCGCTACCGAGTGAATAAATACCTGCAACTGCACGCGAGGTGTAGGGAGTAAAGTGAGTACTCCAACTCAGTGAGTAATAAAAGTAAATAACAACTGAGTAGTGAGAAACACGTAAAGCAAACCATCATGCTATACAAGAGCAGTGAAAAACCCCTTTGGGAGAAAGCAGTGAAGCTGTAAAACCTTTAGAAATAACTTAGCTCAGTTTAAAACCTCTTTTTGAAATGACTTTTTCAACAATTATGCAAATGAATGAAGAAACAAATAGTGCAGATAAGCACAGAAGTTTGCCTCTCAGGCACCACACTCGGTTATCAGATAATACCAGAACAATAGGTGAATATTGCAAGAAGAAGCACAACAGCATATAATAGCACACAAATGATATAAGGTAAACACAACAAACAGTACCGGCACCGCCGCGGCGTGCAGCCCGATCCATTTAACGTCGACGGCACTCACTGGGGGTGTGTTCAGACTCCGGAGGGGCTCTTACAGTCCAAGCGCAATATCAAGCAATCTCGTGGTATCAATGAGGCTCTCGGCCTCAATATCAATATAGTACCGCTGCAGCGTGCAGCCCGATCAATAGTATCCTCACAATACAGGCCCTCGGCCTTACTCAGTCAACAAAAATCACGTAAGTCGCTCGGGCAACAGTAAAGTATGATGCTCAGCCCAAAACGTTTTATGGAAATATAATTTTGAGTATTTAAGGCATAATAAATTGGCTGAGTTTTAAAACAGTGGAAAATACATGACTGAGTTCAAATATATAATTAAATCAGTGAGAAATTTTCAACAACAATCCCCGAAGGGTTCAAATAAATGGCACGAAGCCCAAGTATAGCAATCAGCCCAAATTATGATGATAATAAGTAATTTCAGTCAAATACGCTGCAAATTCATCAATCGGGATGGACCGAGTCACAATCCCCAACGGTGCTCTACCCCACGCTTGTTATCCGGTGTGCAAGTCACCTCAATATAGCACTATGATATGCAAATCCGGGGTTTCAAACCCTCAGAATATCATTTACAATCATTACTCACCTTGAACCGGTGAAATCTCTAGCTCGCGACGCCTTTGCCCCGCAAATCAACCTCCACGCGCGTTGAATCTAACCAAAATTAGAGCGAATACATCACAATATGCTAAGGGAACAATACCCAATCGAAAACAATCAAAAAATATCAAGAATCTCGAAATTTGCAAAACCCGAGCCCCGGGCCCACTTCTCGAAAATTAGAAAATTTAACCTCAATGGATTCCTCATCTCCTCACGAGTTCATACATACCAAGAATCAAATCCGAGCTCAAATGACCCATCGAATCTCAATTTGAAATATCAAAAACTCAAGCCCTAGTTCATCAATTTTAGGCTTAATTTCCATGAATTTCTAGGTTAATTTCACATAATAAATATGTTTTTAACTCATAAAACTTACCTTCAGTCAATCCCAGTCGAAACCCTCGTCAATTGCTCCCAAAAAGCTCCCAAGATGTTCAACAATGGAGGAAAATACCCTTAGCTCGCGGATGAAATGTTATTATAAAACCCTTCTGCCCAGGCCTATTTCTACTTCCGCGATAAAAATGTCGCTTCTGCGACTTCCGCTTCTGCGGATTTTCTTCCGCTTCTGCGGTTTCTCTCATTTTTTCCACAACCGCTTCTGCGGTCCATTACTCGCATAAGCGAGACCGCTTCTGCGGTCCATATGTCCGCTTCTGCGGAAACTCCCTAGGCTCCACCTTTTGCTTCCGCGACTAGACCTTCGCTTCTGCGAAACCGCTTCTGCGGTCCATTTTCGCAGAAGTGAAAACACCAGATACCAGACCCTTCAGCAGTCCTTAAACTCCAAATTTCATCCCGTTAGCCATCCGAAATCACCTCGAGGCCCCCAGGACCTCAACCAAAAGTACCAACACATCTTAAAACATTATTCAAACTTTCTCCAATCATCACAACACACCAACTAACACCAGAATCATCAAATTACATCGAATTCAAGCCTAAGTTCTTCAAATTCTTCCGAAACTCGCATTCGATCAAAAACCCAACCAAACCACCTCCAAATCATCTGAAATTTTGCACACACATCCCAAATCACCTAATGAAGCTATTGCATCTCTCGTAATTTCATTCCGACCCTCGGATAAAAATCTCACCTATCAACCGGAAATCGCCAAAATGCTAACTTTGCCAATTCAAGACTAATTCTACACCGGACCTCCAAAATCCATTCCAATCACACTCCTAAGTCACAAATCATCCCCCGAAGCTAATCAAATCACCGGAAATCACATCCGAGCCCTATAACTCATGAGTCAACCTCCGGTTAATTTTTCCAAATCAAGCCTTCCTTAAAGAGACTAAGTGTATCATTTTCTACCAAAACCAATCCAAATCAACTCTAATACACCAAATACTGATAATGAAATATGAAGAAGTATAAAATGGGGGAAACAGGATGGTAACACATGGGACGATGGGTTGGGTCGTCACATAAGGCTTATGCCTAAGGCCCCCAAAGTTGAGGGGTCCCATTTTCTAAAAATAATAGGTTTATAGGTATTTAAAAAATAATATTGAGTATTTTTAATACATAAGTAGAGTTTTTTTATATATAAATAAAGTAATAATTTGACTTACTTAAAAATGGATAGCGAAATAGTTTTTCCAACATTTCAATTTTTACTTTTTACTCCTTCATTAGATAACGTATAAAATTTTTACTCCCCCTTTCCTAATTTGTTCAAGTCAATCTTTCTTTGACTTACTTAAAAATGGGTAGCGGAATAGTTTTTCCAACGTTCCAATTTTTTACTTTTTACTCCTTTATTAGATAACATATAAAAATTTTACTCCCCATTTCTTAATCTGTTCAAGTCAATCTATCTTTTTCCCAATCTCTTCATATTTCAATAATTCCTACATATTTTTTAGCTTTCTCTTTAATATTCTTACTCAAATTCTTTCTCCAAAATTTATTAGTTTAAGTGTTCAACAATACTTTTAAGTTTTTAATAGTCCTATACTTCTATTGCTCTATAATATCTTATCTAAAATTAACAATATCTCAAGAAAGAATAAATGAGTTTGCTATAGTATCAATTGAAAAAGAATTATTAGAAAATATCGATTATATAAAAAAGATTATTAACAACTTTATATTTCAAAAAGCTAGAAGAATATATTTCAAATGAACTATATCTTATAACTTCCTTTTAAAAATTTAGGCCTCATATTAAATTTTGGCATTAGGCCCCTTATCTGCTTGGGCCGCCCCTGCGATTAACCGAAAGCTCTAATTAAAAAATATGTATGCCTTTGTCGTTACCTTCAAGTTTTGTGACGACCCGGCTGGTCGTCTCATGAGTTACCGCTCCGTTTTCTCCATTTATGCTTCTATTTGATTTAGTTATCGGTTTTATATGTGATCGGGTTGGTTGGCTCAGGTTCGGAAAGGTTTTGAGAAGGTTTGAGACACTTAGTCTCTTTTATGAAGGTTTAAGTTGAAAAACTCAACTGGGTGTTGAGTTATGTGTTAGAGGGCTTGGATGTGAGTTTTGATGGTTCGGATAGCTTCGGGAGATGATTTGGGACTTAGGAGCGTGATCGAAATGTGTTTTGGAGGTCCGGAGTATATTTAGGCCTGAATTGGCGAAATTGATTTTTTGGCATTTTCCGGTGGATAGGTGAGATTTTGATATAGTGGTTGGAATGGAATTTCGAAAGTTGCAGTAGCTTCGTTATGTCATTTGAAATGTGTGTACAAAATTTCAGGTCATTCAGACATGGTTTGATATACTTTTTTATCAAAAAAGGAATGCAGAATATTTTAGAACCTTAGGCTTGAATTCAACGTGTTTTGGTGGTTTTGATGTTGTTTGAGGAGTTTTGAAGATTGGTATAAGTTTGAATAAGGTTATGGGATATGTTAGTGCTTTTAGTTGAGGTCCCAGGGGCCTCGGGGTAATTTCGGATGGTTGACGGAGTGTTGGAAGTTTGATGAAGCTACAGATTTTTGTTGCTTCTGGTATTTCCACACCTGCGGATTGGGGACCGCAGGTGCGGTGCCGCATATGCGAAAGTTCTGCGGCCAAAGTTGCATTTGGCTGGGACCGCAGAAGCTGTTGTATGGCCGCACCTGCGAAGTCGCAGGTGCGGAAAGTCCATCGCAGATGCGGAAAGGGTGATTTAAGTAAGGACCACAGAAGTAGTGGAATAAACGCAGATGTGGAAATGCCTAGGTCATAATGTATAAGTTATTTCCTTCGCGAATTTCAGAGACTTTCACCATTTTTAAAAGTGATTTCTGGAGTTTTGGACGATTTTGAAGAGGGAATTCAAGAAGAACTCATTGAGGTAAGAATTTTGGACCTAAAACTCCGATTCTATGGTATTAATGCATGGATAAAAGCTGTAATTAAAGGTAAAATTAGAGAAACTGGGGCTTAGAAACCTATGCCTTTGATTGAGGATTTGGAAGACCATTTGTGGTCGGCTTTTGAAGCTTTTTATATGTATGAACTAGTGGGGAGATAAGGAATCTAATGATGTGAATTTTATCAAATTCCAAGACATAGGCTCGGGGGTCGGGTTTTGGTAATTTAGAGAATTATGATATTTTTCGATTATTTTTGAGTGGGCTTCGTCCCTTTAGCATAAATTAATGGTTAAGTTCTGATTTTGGCAGATTCGGAGCATCAAGAGATCGATTCGAGGGGCAAAGGCATTACGAGCTAGATTTCGGGCCGAATTGAGGTGAGTAATGATTTTAAATGCTGTCCTGAGGGTATGAAACTCCGGAATTTCACAGCGTTCGGCTATGTTGAGGTGACACACATGCTAGATGACGAGCGTGGGGTAGTGCACCGTTGGGAATTGTGACTTAGTACATCCCGAATGACTGTTTTACTACGTATTTGATAGCTAATTATTTGATATTATTATATTTTGGGCTAAATGCCATATTTGGACTTTGTTCCAACTGTTTGAACCCTTAGGGAATTTTAATGATATTTTCCTCACTACTTGATTTCATATTTGTGCTCAGTCATGCTATATTTTCACTATTTTAAAAACTCAGCTATGTTATTCTATTTAAAACACTTTAAATGATATTTTCAAAGATATTTTGAGCTGAGCTTCATGTTTTACTGTTGCCCGAGGGGCTTATGAGATTCTGAATGAGTAAGTTCGAGGGGCCTGTGCTGTGAAGATACTTTTGGGTCGGGCTGCACGCCGCAGCAGTGATGTACTGATTATGATAATGAGGTCGAGGGCCTTAGATTGTATGCCACATGGTGGCTTGTGATTGATATGAAGCTGAGAGCATGTTTATGATACCACGAGATGGCTTGATTTTGCGCTTGGGCCGTAAGGGTCCCCTCCCGGAGTTTGTACACTCCTAGTGAGCGCGGGGACCTATTGTGGTATGAGATATAGCCCGAGGGGCTGGTATTGTTATGTAATTTTGCCCGAGGGGCTGATACTGTTGTTACTGTGCCCGAGGGGCAGTTCTTATGTGTTTACCATTTTTAGTTGTTGTCCGTGTACATTGTTTGATTGCTTAATATGTGTTTATGAGATTTCACTTTTTAATTATATTTACTAATTTTGTTATGCCTCTTATAGCTTAATGTTGTGTTTAACGTGATGTTATATCGCTCAGTCTTCATTTATTTTTATCACTCACTGAGTTGGAGTACTTACTTTACTCCCTGCACCCCTGTGTGCAGATTTGGGCGCTACAGGTCCTACTGCTGAGGATTGATAGTCCCAGCAGATCTTCGGAGAGTTACTAGGTAGCTGATTGGCGATTCGTAGCCCAGTGCATTCTTCCTCTATCTTCGTTTTTCTTTTGATTTAGTTTTGTAGTAGTGGAGTAAACTTTTGGACTTGTAGTACTGTTTTAGATGCTCATGACTGGTGACATCCCGATGTCAGGCTGTGCTAGTTTTTATTTTCGCAAGTTAAACTGTTAAATGCTTATTTTGGGATTTTATTTTCGATTAAAGACTTAGTAGTTATTATTTTTTATTGCTTAAAGTAAATTGAAAGTGTGTCGGCTGGCCTTGTATCCACGAGAGGCGCCATCACGACCGGGTTGGGTTTAGGGTCGTGACAAGTTGGTATCAGAGCCTAGGTTACATAGGTCTCACAAGTCATGAGCAGGTTTAGTAGAGTCTCGCGGATCGGTATGGAGACGTCTATATTTATCCTCGAGAGGCTACAAAACCTTTAGGAAAACTCCATATTCTTGAAATTCTTGTCGTGCGAAATTGTTGATCCAAGTACTAAACTTCTGTTATTCTATTCTCTCACAGATGGTGAGGACACGCGCTACCGGTCAGGATGGACGACCACCAGTACCACCAGCGGGAGCCACTAGAGGCCAAGGACGTGGTCGAGGCTATGGTAGGGGGAGAGGTACAGCCCCCACAGCAGCTGGGACAGCACCTGCAGACCCACCACCCGCCCCAGTTTAGGGTCAGGTCCTAGTTGTGGACACCCCCGCAGCACCAGATCAGGCACCAACTGTGCCCATTATGATTCCGGGTCTTCAGGAGACTTTGGACCAAATATTGACAGTATGTACAAGTCTTGCGCAGACGGTCGCGGTTTCTACTTCCACAGCCACTTCTCAGGCAAGGGGAGGCTTTCAGACTCCCGCCACCCGCACACCCAATCCGGTGGTTCAGGGAGTGCAGACACCGGAGGCACCACTATCCCAGTTGGTGGCAGCTGTTCAGGGTTATGTAGCTCCTGTTATGCCGAAGGACGAGCAGGATAGATTGGAGAGGTTTGGCAGACTCCAGCCTCCTACTTTCAGTGGTGCAGAAGGCAAGGGTGCCCAGTGTTTCTCAGACAGATGTCAGAGAATTCTTCACACTGCGTTTATTCTGGAAACCAGCGGGGTTGCATTCATGACCTTTCAGTTTGCCGGAGTTGCCTTCACTTGGTGGTAGGCATATGAGAGGCATAGGCCTATTGGATCGGCACCTCTGACTTGGCAGCAGTTCTCCGCTCTATTCCTGGAGAAGTATGTCCCAAAGCCTGTAGGGAGGAGCTACGTAGGCAGTTCGAGCAGTTACGACAGGGGGATATGACTGTTACCTAGTATGAGATAAGGTTCTCGGAGTTAGCTCAACATGCTATTTGGCTGGTGGCTAATAAGAGAGAGAGGATCAGGAGGTTTGTTGATGGCCTCACCTACCAGCTTTGGGTTCTCATGACTAGGGAGAGGATGTCAGGTGCTACATTCGAGGAGGTTGTGGATATTGCTCAAGAGATTGAGTCAATACTTCACCAGGAGCATGAGGAGAGGGAGGACAAGAGACCTCGAGGACATGGTAGTTTTGGGGGTGCTCCTTCGAGGGGCAAGTTTCAGCACTGCAGAGGCCGACAGTTCAGACATGCTCAGCCAGCTCGCCTTGGTTATCGTGGGGCATCATCAGTCCATAGTTCTCACGGTTCTCAGCAGGTCCATTCTTCACTTAGTGCACTTCCAGCCTAGAGTTCATCCCGTGCTCCATCAGTTCAGGATTCTTCTACGCCAAGGGCATCCGCTAGTCATTCCGGTGCTAGGGTTCCCATCAGTCCCCATCTCCAGCACCCGAAAGTTGCTATGAGTGTGGAGAGATGGGTCACTTATGGAGACAGTGTCCTCGTCGTTCTCGGCAGAGGGGTCATCCATCAGCCTCAACCCCAGCCACTTTACCACCCACCTAGCTAGGGGTGGGGTACGTCATCTAGGGGTCACCCCAGACGGGGAGGTCAATCTAGAGGTGGACGGGCTTGCTTCTATGCACTTCCAGCTAGGCCTCATGCGATAGCTTTAGATGCAGTGATTACAGGTATTATCTCAGTCTCCTGCAGGGATGCTTCTGTGTTATTTGACCCTGGCTCTACTTTCTTTTATCTGTCGTCTTATTTTTCTCATTATTTGGATATGCCCTGTAAGTCTCTTGTTTCTTCTGTTGATGTTTCTACACCGGTGGGTGATACTATTATGGTAGACCGTGTGTACCAGTCGTGTGTTGTGTCTATTGGGGGTCTGGAGACCCGAATGGATCTATTGTTGTTATGCATGGTGGACTTTGATGTTATTCTGGGCATGGATCGGTTATCTCTGTGTCAGGCTATTCTGGACTATCATGCCAAGATAGTGACTTTGGCTATGCCTCACGGATTGAGTGGCGAGGTTCGACCGATTATGTTCCCAGCAGAGTGATTTCTTTCTTAAAGGCCCAACATATGGTTGGAAAATGTTGTCTTTCATATCTATCCTTTGTGAGGGATGTTGGTATAACTCCCAGTTTTGATTCTGTTCTAGTTGTGAGGGATTTTCCCGATGTATTTCCTACAGACCTGCCGGGTATGCCACTGGACAAGGATATAGATTTTGGTATTAACCTGGTGCCGGGTACTCAGCCCATTTCTGTTCCACCAAATCGTATGGCACCAGCGGAGCTGAAGGAGTTAAAGGAGCAGCTTTAGGAACTCCTGGATAAGGGGTTCATTTGTCCTAGTATGTCACCATGGGGTGCGCCGGTTCTCTTTGTGAAGAAGAAGGATGGCACGATGAGAATTTGCATTGATTATAGGAAGTTGAACAAGGTAACAATTAAAAACAAGTATCATTTTCCTCGTATCGATGATTTGTTCGACCAGCTTCAGGGAGCGAGAGTATTCTCCAAGATTGATCTTCGCTCAGGTTATCACCAGTTGAAGATCAAGGACTCAGATATTCTTAAGATAGCTTTCAGGACCCGATATGGTTAATATGAGTTCTTGGTGATGTCTTTTAGGCTAACCAATGCCCCAGCAGCGTTCATGCATTTGATGAACAGTGTGTTCCGGCCATATCTCGTCTCGTTTATCATAGTCTTCATTGATGATATTCTGGTATACTCGCGAAGTTAGGAGAAGCACGCAAAGCATTTGAGAGTGGTGTTGCAGAGGTTGAGAGAGGAGAAGCATTATGCAAAGTTCTCCAAATGTGAGTTCTGGCTCAACTCAGTGGCTTTCTTGGGGCACGTGGTGTCCAGCGAGGGTATTCAGGTGGACCCAAATAAGATAGAGGCGATCCAGAGTTGGCCAAGACCATTCTCAGCTATAGAGATTCACAGTTTTCTTGGCTTGGTGGGTTATTATCGCCGGTTCGTGTGAGGATTCTCGTCTATTGCATCGCCCTTAACCAAGTTGACTCAGAAGGGTGTTTCATTTCAGTGGTCTGATGAGTGGGATGAGAGCTTTCAGAAGCTCAAGACTGCCTTAACCACAATTCCAGTGCTAGTATTGCCATCAGCTTCAGGTTCTTATACCGTATAATATGATGCTTCGAGAGTTAGTATTGGGTGTATTCTTATGCATGAGGGTAGATTTATTACTTATGCTTCTCGTCAGTTGAAGCCTCATGAGAAGAATACCCTGTTCACGATTTGGAGTTGGCTGCTATTATTCACGTGTTGAAGATCCGGAGGCATTATTTGTATGGTGTGTCTTGTGAGGTGTATACTGATCATCGTAGCCTCCAGCACTTTTTCAAGTAGAAGGATCTCAATTTGAGGCAGCGGAGGTGGTTGGAGTTGCTTAAGGATTATGACATTTCTATCTCGTATCACCCGGGGAAGGCCAATGTAGTAGCCGACGCTTTGAACCGAAAGGCGGTGAGTATGGGGAGTTTGGTATATATTCCAGTTGGGGAGAGACCTCTTGCAGTTGATGTTCAGGCTTTGGCCAATCGGTTCGAGAGGTTGGATATTTCGGAGCCCAATAGGGTATTGGCTTGTGTGATTTCTCGGTCTTCCTTATATGAGCGCATTAGAGAGCGCTATTATGATGATCCTCATTTTCTTATCCTTAAGGACAGAGTTCAGCATGATGACGCCAAGGATGTGACTATCGAAGATGATGGGGTGTTGAGAATGCAGGGCCGGATATGTGTGCTCAATGTAGATGACCTACGGGAGTTGATTCTGGCGGAGGCCCATAGCTCGCGGTATTCCATTCATCCAGGAGCCGGAAGATGTATCGGGATCTGAGATGGCATTATTGGTGGAGGAGAATGAAGAAAGACATTGTGAGATTTGTAGCTCGGTGTCTCAATTGTCAGCAGGTGAAATATGAGCATTAGAGACCGGGTGGCTTGCTTCAGTGAATGGATATTCTAGAATGGAAGTGGGAGCGGATCACTATGGACTTTGTGGTTGGACTTCCACGGACTTTGAAGAAGTTCGACGCTATCTGGGTGATTGTGGATCAGCTGACCAAGTCCGCACACTTCATTCCTATCTGCTACTTATTCTTGCGGTTAACAGAGATATATATCCGGGAGATTTTTCGGTTGCATGTTGTCCCAGTTTACATCATTTCAAATAGGGGCACTCAGTTTACTTCACAGTTTTGGAGGTCTGTACAGTGAGAGTTGGGTACTCAGGTTGAGTTGAGCACAGCTTTTCACCCTCAGATGGACGGGCAGTCCGAGCGCACTATCAGATATTGGAGGATATGTTACGCGCTTGTGTCATTGATTTTGGAGAGTCATGGGGTCAGTTTCTACCGCTCGCAGAGTTTGCTTATAACAATAGTTACTAGTCGTGTATTCAAATGCCTCAATATAAGACTTTGTATGGGAGATGGTATAGATCTCCAGTTGGTTGGTTTGATCGGGGCGAGTCCAGGCTATTGGGTACAGATTTGGTGTGTCACACCTCCTTTTTCCGAATTTTTATCGGCCTTTACTACACCTCGGGAAGAGATATAGTAATAAAGGAGTTTTTCCAATTTAAGGACAATCGAGACGGGATTCATTTTTATTTAAGAAATTAGAGTCGCCACTTGGGAGATTTATGGTGTCCCAAGTCACCGTTTTTGAATCCCGAATCGAGGAAGGGTTTGACTCTGTTTAGCAGTCGCGAACCAGAAACCTGAGTAAGGAATTCTGTTAACCCGGGAGAAGGGGTTAGGCACTCCCGAGTTCCGTGGTTCTAGCACGGTCGCTCAACTGTCATATTTGGCTAAAATATTTGATTTTAATACATATTATCCTATTTGTGC
>MU768778.1:0-15282 GCA_026770625.1 Nicotiana glauca
TTTGTGTTTTGTATTTATTTTTTCTGATTTTTATAAAAATGCAAAATTAACATAAAGACCTAATTTATTTCCAAAATTTAAGCTAATTAATTCTTAAAAATTGCTTAACATCTATTTCGTGGCAAATTCAACAATTAAAAATGCAAAATGGACTATTTTTTGTTATTTTTCTCTGTATTTTGTTCTAAAAACAACTTAACCCCTAATTAATCCTAAAATACGAAATTAAATCCTAGATGTAAATGTATATTTTTTGTACTTTCATACGAATTAAGATGCACAGATAAAATGCAACAATTACCAAAGAATGACACAAAAATTCACAAAAATTATAAAAATAGAGAAGGATCATTTTGTTTGAATTTTTGGGAATAATTTGCTTAGGGCAAAAATCACGTGCTCATAGTCTCACCTCGATTTGCGTGCACAGTCCGGGCGTTTATCCGGAAAGCTATTATGTAAAAATTTGTGAAAAATGATGAATTTTGCTTTTAAAATGAATTTAGGTTAACTTCGGTTAACATTTTAGGTAAACAGACCGGACCCATGATATGAGGGTCCCGGAGAGTCCGTAGGAAAATATGGGACTTGGGCCTATGCCTGGAATCAAATTTCGAGGTCCCAAGTCCAAGAAATGAATTTTTAAAGAAAATTATTTTCTGGAATATATATGAGTTTTTGGAAATAAAATATGTTTGAATTTTATGGTTTCGGAGCCCGGTACAAGTTTGAAATAATAATTTGGTTGAATCTGAAAAATTTGGTAAGGATCGGAATTGATTTGGTATAATACGGACTTAAAGTTGAGAAATTGGAAATTTTGGTGTTCTCGGATGATTTCATGGAATCGAGGTTTAATTCATAGTTGTTGATGTTATTTTGATGATTTGATCGTACGAGCAAGTCCGTATGATGTATTTGAACTTGCGTGCATGTTTGGTTTGGAACTCCGAGGGCTCGGGTGAGTTTTGGATAGGCCACGGAGTGAAATTGGACTTAGGATCAAGTGTTAGTATCTAGTATTTTTGCGCAATTGTAGGACCAAGCTTCGCAATTGCGAAGTTCTTAGGCTTGGTAATTGTGACCCAGGCTTTGCATTTGCGAACCAAGCCTAGGTAGGCCTTTTTTTTGCAAATGCGAGAAAATGGTGGGAATTGCGAAGCCCATCTTTCGCAAATGCGACATGGTCCTTCGCAAATGCAAAGCTGACCGGATTGCTTCATGGTCGCAAATGCGACATGTTCTTCACATTTGCAAAGATAGCTGGCCATGAAGGAGTTCGCAATTGCGAACCCTGGTCGCAATTGCGACATCTGCAGCCTGCAAATTCATGACTTAGCTGAAAATCTTTTATTTTCAAACTCTTTCAAAACATAAACTCTCTTGGGCGATTTTCCAAAGAAAAGTTCTTCTCCAAATCGATTATAAGTTGTTTCTAACTCGTTTTCTTTAATCTTTAACATCTTTTCACGTGATTTGGGTGTTTTGGATAGAACCTAGGTTTTTCAAATTTTTGAGATTTGGACCTCGATTTGAGGTCCGATTTCAAAATAATTTATATATTTGAGTTCGTGGTTGAATGGGTAATCGGGTTTTGACCATGTGGGCCCCGGTTCAATTTTTGACTTTTTGAACAAAACTCTACAAAATCTATTTTCATGCATTAGAATTGATTCATTTAGCATTTATTGATATAGTTAAGTAATTTGTGGCTAGATACAGGCGAATTTGTGGTGGAATCAAGAGGTAAACGGTAGTTGAGGTTTGAATTGTGCCCGTGGCATCAAGGTAAGTGTTTGGTCTAACCTTAGCTTGAGGGATTAGGAGTTGTATCGTATTTGCTATGTGTTAATTGTGGAGTACAACGTATAGGAATGGTGACGAGTATCTATACGTCGGTGTAAAGCATGCCCGTGAGTCTAGTATTGTAATTGTTATGACTCCGTTGTGATTTATCCATATCTAATATAATAATTATCATTGTTTGTTACCTTGTCGGGATGTTATTGTTTATGATATTGTCTCCCTTGCCTGGATGTTGTTGTTATACTCTTGTTCCCTTGCCGGAATGTTGTTGATATATTGCCGGGATATTGTTGTTATATTATTGTTCCCTTGCCGGGATTCTTCTATGATTGATGTTGATACATGAAATGGGAGCTGGTTGCACGCTTGCAATGGTAATATATAAAACGGGAGCGGGTTGCACGCCTGCAATGGTAATTTATAAAATGAGAGCGGTTTGCACGCCTGCAACGGTAATATATGAAATAGGAGCGGGTTGCACACCTGTAACGGTAACATATGGAATGGAGCGGGTTGCACGCCTGCGACGGTACTATATGAAATAGGAGCGGGTGCACGCCTGCAATGGTACTATATGAAATGGGAACGGGTTGCACACCTGCAACGAGATATATGGAATGGGAGCGAGTTGCATGCCTGCAACGAGAAAGAAATGAAGTGAATATTGTGTTTGTTTTCCTTATTGTTGTTGGCAGTTAAATTATGGTTTCTTTACATTCCTCTTTAGTATTTTATTGTTATCTGATACTCCCCGCAGTATGTCTCCCCTCCCCATCTTTAACTGTGAATATCTGCTTTTATTTTTCGTTGTATATGATTTAACTGCACAGGTTTATTTGGTAGTCTGGTCCTAGCCTTGTCACTATTTAGCCAAGGTTAGGCTAGACACTTACCAGCATATGCGGTCGGTTGTGTTGGTACTACACTCTGCACTGTGTGCAGATACTGATACCGGAGCGTTTGGACCGCAGTGAGGGTGCTGTCTCCGGTCCATTTATCCGACCCGAGGTAGTCCTGCAGGCGTCCGCAGGCCTTGGTGTCTCCTTCTATCTTTCTCTACTGTTTCTTTTATATATTTCTGAAACAGTTTATATTTATTTTTTTTGAACCTTTTTTGTAGTACTCTTAGACAGTCTGTGAAATTGTGATACCAAATTCTGGGTAGTATTGCACGTCAGATTATGTAGCAATGTTTGGTTAAACTGTTAATGTTTCCGTCTTCTGCATTTATGGTTATTTAATTTATTCCGCTGTTTAATTACTTATTACTTTGACTTGTTGAACATGCTTAATAAAAAGGAAAATAAATTTATAATACTCGGCTTGTTTAGCTTTCACGAGTAGGTGCCATCACGACTTCCGATGGTGAGAAATCCGGATCATGACATGGCTTTATGTAATTTGTTGTATTACTTGTTAAAAAAAAAATTAGTGATAAGACATTAATTTAAAGGATGTAGTGTATGTACGTTTTGTTAGAAGGATTAAATTTCGGTTTCTGGGAAAAATAATAGATGGATATTTATTTAACTCTTGAGTTATTGAGCTTGATAAATATTTTATCTTTTGTGGTACATGAATGCATGATCTTGTTATTGTATATTAGTATCTCTCCTGAACTGAACAATATTAGTCGACCTCATAAAAGAATATATTCTTCAAAATTGAGTAAAACCTATTTGTGCACTTTTGTCTAAGTCGTATTAATCTAGACAGGATTTCAAGTTGGTCAAGGATGGATCTTAACGTTCATTGAAAGTAGGAAACTACCAACTTATAAGTTTTTATGTGTAAATCTGGCCGATGGATTTTGTATCCGACACATGAAATAAGTTAAGTGAGAGTCTAAAGGAAATAATCAATAAATTAAATCATCAGTAATTTAATTTAATTGAGTAGTATCTGAATCTTAACATGGGGAGTTAAATAAAATTTATTGGATGAATTTCAAATTTGAATAAGGAGTGCAATTATGAATTTTTAGTGAAATAATTCTTAATTAATTATAGTGAATTTTAATTTCGAAAAATAGAAATTAATTCCATAATAGGAATCTTTGTTAATTAAATTCTGTGGTCCCTGTTGTGCCTAAATAATAAGAAAAACGGAATATTTTTTCTGGAGGAAAAGAAACGAACAGATTTTGGAAAAGGATTTTAACCCTTAAAACTTGTGCTATAAATACATAAAATTTTCCACCTAAAGGGAGTAAGACATGGTGGCCGAATTTCAGCCATATTTTCCTTGAAAATTTCGCCCACACGAAATTAGTATTTTTGGTATTATTTGGGTAATACAATAAAAGACCGTGAAATGTTCGGAGATCATAATTGTGGGGGTGGTGGAGATTTCAACGAGACAATGTGAAATTGAAGGCTCACGTGACTAAAGAGCCGTGTTCACGCTTCAAGAGGTACCCATAAAATCCCGCTTATACTAGTTGTCTAGATTACATGTGATTTTGATACTGGGATTGCTTCCGCTGCATATAATAATCCAACACTAGCAACATTCAAGATCCAAATGGCGTGCTGCTACATGCTTTTTGATCATGAAATACATCAAGGAGATGTATATCATTCTACATTCGATAAATATGCTGCTAAGGCCCTTGAATTATGGATAATAAATCGAAGGGAAGAATCAAGGGATAAACAGAGTTGTAACCCACAATATTTATCAATAAAAATTATTTTCTCTTTATAGTTGTTTGTAATTCCAGTTCTATTTTTTCGCACAAAGTCATTTCCTGCCAAGGAATTTTGTCCTAATTACTTTAATAAATTTTAGAAATTCTATTCCTTTCCTTGGTCAATAGCTCTTGTTCTATTTTGTTAAAAGCAAAATTAGTGGTCATCTCCTTATCGTTGAGTAATGGTATTTACAATGCCGGCAATTAACTTTCTGAATATGTTCGTCCATGGAATTGTTCTTTCGTGGTCAATTATGCTTTATTTTGTGCATTGATGCTTTGTCAATCTTGTTACCACAAGTTCTTTTCCTTTTTCTTACTTCTAACTAAGAAAAATCACACTTCATTTTGGGAAATATTGCTTTTTGGGTGCTGCTTCTATATTTCCTCTATATTTTCAAAGAATAACTTGAGTGTTCCATTTAACTTGGAATAATTTAATAAAGAACTTTTTTACAGTTTAAAGAATTTTCCGAGTCAGGAAAGTGTTTGTGATTGTTTTTAAAAGGTAGCATACTGAGTACTGTTTAATTTCACTTTTTTCTTATTATAATTACTAGCTTCATCAATTACAATTATCTAGCATTTGATTGTCACGTGTTAAAATCATTTATTTGATTAATCAGAATCATGGTTTTGTGATTCAACATGCAGTAGAATATTGAATAAAAACAAAAACTAACAAAATTCAATAATTGCTGACTTTCCAGTTCAGTAAGATTCTGGAATTCTTTTCTTAATCGATCAGGATATAATAATAGCTTTCGAGAACGAAAAAGTAATGGTTGTTATCATTTGAAGTTAATCAAACTCAAATAGGCCCTTTCTGTTATTCCTTTTCCTATGCCTCTTTAATTTCGTTTATCCACAATAGCTTCACATACTCCATTACTCTATCCGGTCTACTTTAAGTGATTTTTGGCTTTTATTGTGCTCAATTATATTTGATTTTTTCAAATATCAAGAAAGAATTAACTTCTTCTTTTCAATGTTATCCTTGGAGTGAAGAGCGTAGAAGTAGTTTGTTATATTTTTTAATGAGAAAATTAAAGTTAATATGGTCAATTTTATTATTAATTAATGTTAAAAGCAGAGGTAGCTTAACCCCCACGCCGCTGAAGTGACCGCTTTAGGCCTCACAAAATTAGAGGCCCCAAAAGCTACTTTTATTATATGTAATTTAACTATTTATTATGCTTATTATGTGATCATTTTTTTTTTTGTAGTTGGTTGAGAAAATTCTAATGAAAGTGAAAGGCAATTAAATCTTATCAAAAGTTAGTAATGTTTCAACAAAAATTAAATGGGTTGGTTACATCGTCAAAATTATAATGCATCTCAAAAAGTAAAAAGAATAAGCTTTAAACAAAAATATTTAAAATTATTGAACTAGCTTAAAGCCTCTTATTACGACTTGTCTTTAGGCCTCCAACACCATTGAAGTGCCTCTTGTTAAGGTGAATTTCTTAATATACGTTAAAAGAGTCAAAAATCGCTTAAAATGCATCAGGAGAGTATTATTAAAGCCCTAAACTTTATAAACAACTGTGTAAAATTTCAACGACAACCTTCTTGCTAAAAAGGCAAGTAATGAACAAATATAAAACACATGTCATAATTCAAAGACACCATATGATGTATACGTGGCATTGTAGTAATGCCTGGTTACCAATCATAGGGTTTCTAGAATGACCACTTCAACTATATTGATTCCACGTAGTAAAGTCTCTTTCTTCAACTTTTTTCATGCAATGGAGGCTTCTTGATCTTCGATCACTACACTCTTCACTTTTATTTCTTCTGCTTTCTTATCATCTTTAATTATTTTTGATGATTTGATAATACAAAATGTATGATCCATCTAATCTGAATGGGACATAGCTTTCATAAATATGAATGTCGTTATCACCCATATCTTGTTTCAGCATTACTTTTGATCGAGGTGGCTTCATCCATCTCCAATATATCTCTATTTTTTTCTTTCTTGAACTCATTCTGTGATGCCTCGTTGGATAAATTCCTAAATACTTTGAAGAAGAGAATTTTGATAGCTAACTTCCTAAAATTTGTGGATTAGCAAGAGACGGGCTCAGAATTTGAACATCATAGGATCATTATTTTAAAAAAAAAATTATGCATTGTAGGACCCCGAATTCAAACTTGGGTCATCAAGAGAGTGAAGGTATTTAAGCACTTTTACATATCAGCTCCTCTGTCCAGATTTTGTGATTTAGGAGGCCGCATAAAATATTTAAGAGGTCCTCACTATATATATGTATATATAGTTTTTTTGCTGAAGCTAATGGATTCCGGTGATTCTCACCCCTCAACGTGAGTCTGCCCCTAGTTATAGCTAGTTATTCAATTCGGTGAATGTGTTGAAGGTATTCTGGAGTATAATTGAGATGTGTGTAAGCGGACTCAAATATCATAATTATCAAAATAATAAAAGGATATAATCTCTAAAACTTTTGAGTAGAATATTTTCAGCATTAACGAATTAATAGTCCCCAAGTATTCTTAGCGAAACGTCACATCGCCAAAAGAAGTAAAATCACCTTCTTTTTTTTGTTTCCTTCAATTTATTCATTGTTATTATTGCTATTTTAATATTAATATGTGGTAGAAAGGAAAGGAGGATCAGTAATGGCCAACGGGACAGTCAAAAGCTAGAACGTTATATGTCGATGTAAATGAATGGTCATTTGATACTTGTCCATATATGAGGAAGAGGATATACGAAATTCATGTGGTGGCCACTTTTGGTCGCTTTTTGCTTTTTAACCTATTTTGGCCAATGAATTGCTTTTGAGAATTTCAAAAGTAAACAAAGCAAGGAAGATTTTCGGTGTTTAAAGTTAAGATTAGATTGATAATGAATAGAATGAAAGAGTAATGTCGAAGTAAGCAAACCTTAGTCTCTATTTTCTTTCGGTCAGAGAGAGTACATTATATATTAATTCCAATTTATGTGAATTTATTTGACTGAGCACGAAGTTTAAAAAAAAAAATAAAGACTTTTGGAATTTGTGGTCCTAAACAAATCCAAATGAGGCTCGGAATATTTGTGTGGTTATAAAAGCTTCTCATTAATAATAGAGCTGTAACTTTAAGCTAAATTATTATCATTAGCTATCATTGGATTTCTGTAACATTTTGATTGGTTTTATAGCAAATATACTGTGCTTTATGCATGCCCGACATGACTGATGTCTGATGGTAAGATTGTGATAATCCATGCTAGTATCTAACTTGTTTTGGAAAAACAAGATAGCTTTTAGAATTTTTTCCAAATTTTTTGTACTTCTGAAAATTTTCTACAATTATTAAAAAATATCCCCATTTTTTGTTTTCCAAAATACTTATTTAGGCACCGTTTGTCCATAAATTTATTTATTTTTTCAAATGATTTTTAAAAATGTGCTTGTCCGTGAAAATTTCGCAAGTTGTTGAAAATTTTCAAAAATATATTTTTCAAATTCAAAATTTTCAGAAAAACTTTCTTTCTTCCCACTCATAAAACTGCAATATTTTTTTAAGTGAAATACATTTCCAAATATAATTTTAAATTTTAAATACTATTTTTTTTCCTTCAAAATTTACTTTTTTTTTTTAATGTCCAAACACCTACTTAATGTAATCTTCGCCAAAAAATTATCCAAATTAAATGAAAATAAAATATTAAATTAGTTTATGTTTTTTGAGGAAAACGAAGAGAGGGAGGTTCTTGTAGATTCGGAATTTTGTCCTATATATGCACCTTAATTTAGCTTGTCGGGTTCCAATTTTTGGTTGTTTCCTTTTGCTAGTGTTTGTGTTATTACTCCATGACATGAGCTCTCCATCTCTATTTGTCTGATATGGTGTCCATTGCTTGGCTTTGGCCCTTTGTACCTTTATTTTGACTCATCTTTCTCCTAAAATATGCGTACAAATTAAAGGCGCAGAAACATCCAGCAATTGTTAATGAAAATTTTGAATTTACCCTTTTGTGGTCAGACAATTTACACAATATTGACACACTCATAAATTAGAATAAATAGTAAGAATATATTATAATTGATTAAATTATATTGATTGCATCTAACTTAAATTCAGAAACCGGTCCATGAAATACACATTTTTCTAAACCTCGATCTTTTTTCCAATATAATACCTTATCTTTTTCATATAATTGCTCCATCCTTTCTCATTCAAAACGAAAATTGGATCTCATCTTTCTGTTTTGATTGGTTGTCAAATTATATTGACTTATCTCAAAATGAAAATAACTTCTCCTAAAATACTTACATAAGGTCAAATGAGATTTTTTTTTTTTACCTTTTCATATACGACATTATATATTCTAATATTTTATAAAAAGGTTTAAAAAGGTTACCTTTTGCCCGATAGATACCCTCTGCAGATACTATACAATTCAAATTTTTACGTCTTATCTTAACATCACTAAGTATTGGGAATAGACGTGGTAAAATGATTAAAAGAAAATGGTCATTTACTTATATTATTCATCAAAAAATGGGTTAGATAATGAATCATTTAAAAATGGGTCGAATATGGATAAAGAACCATATTATCCACTTCGAATCGATTAGTTCACAAGATTGAATGGCCAATTCTCCTCCGAACCCTCGATTCGATTGTTTTCCAAGAATGTTGAGCCGGGTATGTAAGCCATGTATCTGGGAGGAACTTAAATAAAAGAAGGGCTTTCGGTTTTTTGCACCTAGTTAACCAAATGGATAACCAATGGATAACTAATGTGTTTAACATTTACATTTGTTAAGTCTCAAATTGGAGTTCCTCAAGTTTGGAAGACTAAAAATTCTCTCAAAAGTGATCATATTTAAGAAGCCATGAATAATATGGATATCCATACAGGGGTGAATGTATAGGTAAAATGACGGGGCACGTGAATCCATGGTCTCTCGGCAAAATTAAATATTTTATGTATATATTTTTTAAAATTGGTATAATATTAACCGTTGGCATGCACCCATGCTCCAAGAAGGTTGAACGGAGCACTTGGTTGAAAGTTGTGTTATTTATCTAGAGGAATAACAATCAATTCCACTTAATACATATTTTCTTCCTTTTTTAAGTTGTGCACCCATGTACTAAAAATTCTAGATCCACCTCAGTATTCATATTATCCGCTGGACAAATCCATTTTTTATCCATATTAAATACGGATCGAGTCGAATAATTTATCTATCTTTTAGATTACCCGTTTTGCCTCGTTCATATCCGACCCGCCCGTTTTGCTACCCCTAATTGCAAAGCAAACTAAAAAATTGTTGAGAAATGTATAAAATGATATCTTTTGGATCAAAAAGAAAAAGAGTCGGTTGAAGAGATTAAGTAATAACCGCGTTCCACCCAAAAAATAATAGTAATTATAATGATGCCAATAAAAGAGAAATGGAATGGAAACATCGACAGGGGAAGAAATTAAAATAGGAATATAATTCTTGGAAACATCAGGAAGAAGACAGAGAACATATTGGGTCAAACTGTTTCCGGCTGTTTGAAACTAGTCACCTCGCAGAGGCATTTATTCAAAAGAATTATACAAAAGGAAGTTACTATATAGCCGTCGTAAAAATAATAGTCGATATATATATATATATATATAAAAAACTATACAAATTTTATATACTTTTTTCGAATATTATATATAAATAATTTCCGACCGAGAGCTAAAAGTGATAATACTCAAGTCCATCTTAGGGCTAAAACCCATGGGGACAGGATCCCACCTTAAGCTCCAATTTGGCATGGCTTATTTGCTATTTATTTGGTTTGTCCCCTTTGCCTTCTTTCCTTCTTCTCCACCCCTCTTAGGATTAGGAATTGGATTTAATTTTTTTATTTATTTAATTTATCTTAGGTTGGGCCCCCAGGTATGGAGGGTGAAGATGACATTGATTTTTAATAAGATGGTGGCAATGTCTTTCACTCTTTTGTGTCAATAAGTTAAGGCATCCCTTTCAAATTTAAGCTAATAGGTCTAATATAATCCCAACATGCTATTTGCTTAAAATTACATTGAAAGTAATATCTGTGAAAGCATAAAGTTTAACCTCACATCTTTATAAATTTGCAATTTTGTTGTCTTGTCATTATAGTCTCATTGAATTAATCATCTTCACTCATGTAAGATGAAGTGTTGTTGTATACATAAATCACAGCTGTTATTTCCCCTTTACATTTCGTTTGTTTGTTCTAGGAAAATCTTATACGCCTAATTAAGTTCGTAAACACAAATATAGCATAGCTTTATTTTTTGTTCTCAACATGCTACGAACATGGCATGGCATCAGATTCAAACTTCAGTGAATTTGTTCTCAATCAGTTTTATCTCTACTTCTATTCCAATTGTATTGTCTCTACTTATTTTAGCTTTCTCTATATCAAAATCAGTGCATTTTAGCCAGCGGCGGAGCTAGGAAGGCGCAAGTATTTGATTCCCCTTCGCTGAAATTTTATAATTTATATATTAGACCAAAATTATTTCGTGTGTCTATATAGTAAATGTTGAATCCCGTAGATTTCTTCATGTGTTTACTTTTTCTATATTTTAAATTTCGTTAGTGAAAATTCTGATTCCCACTGCATTTAGCTAGCTCCTAACTTTCTTGAGCAAACTTTGAGCCTTCTCTTTCTATGTTCTATAAGCATAAAGTTTAACTTGTTGAGCCTACTCTATCTTCTCTAGGTCAGCTCTTCATCAACTTTTTTCATTATTATAATTAACAAACTCTTAAAGAAAACAAGAGAAATTAATAACGAAAAATCCCTATAGTACACGTCTTTAGTGATGATGTTTCATGTTAGTTGTGAAAGGGTTTCCAAGTTATAATATACCCATAAAATTAAGTGTTGATGAGATTGTTTTACAAGACTGACATGGGCAATGTGATTGGCCGGGAGCTAAGAATGTGAAGAACCTGAGACGTTAGGACCACATTCATTATGGCATTTGTGCCATTCTCCAAAAGACATAGAGTTGCCTCTTTCACCAATTTATTACTGTTGTCTTCATTTGCTTTGATTAAACTTACCACTACCTTTGCTATAGTAAATGTTGCCAACTTCCTGTTTCTCCAACTCTTTCTCCATTTGACTATGATTTCTGTTTTTTTTTTTTTCCTGTCGCGTTCAAATCTCACTTTCGGCTATTACAAGTATTATGAGTAGAGCAACTTCCTTTTGTATAATTCTTTTTTCTTTTTGGTAGGTGCGGA
The DNA here is from genome assembly GCA_026770625.1 of Nicotiana glauca. Lineage (NCBI taxonomy): Eukaryota > Viridiplantae > Streptophyta > Magnoliopsida > Solanales > Solanaceae > Nicotiana > Nicotiana glauca. The sequence goes on from MU768778.1 coordinate 11,746, forward strand.
GAAGATATTAGTAAGTGAGACTCCGCCGAAAATTTGGTTTTATAGTCCATTATAAATGTTATTTTAGTTATATGACCCTTTTCACAAAAGATCAATAAAAATAACGCGTGAAATCTATAAAAATAATAGAGGAGTTTTTTCTATTCAATTGTAAGTGAGCACAGAAGCTCTTCACCTCAGGCTTGAGCATATTGGTGTTGAATCACAAATGTCGATAAACATTAAGCAGACACAAATATGTCCAATTTGGCAACTAGGCCAAGGCACAAGCTGTTTGTTTTCTGTTTCCTTCCAAAATTTGTCTGATGCCTATGTGAACAACCTCTAATGACAATCTGCGAGTAGATAGGCTTTTTGTTGTGCATTATTGACACAAAAATCTTTAATTTAGAACGTCAGTTCCAACCAAAAAATTATACAAAATGCTCATCATTTGCCAACTAGCTAACTAGACAAAACCAACATGTAATATATATGAGGGCCAATTCATTGATGGTGCATGTGGGTCATTTTGTTAGATTACAGGGCTACACCAAAAGAGGATACATTGCAGAGCAATGAACCGAACCCAAGTTTTTTGGAGTTTAGACATACCTGAGAATGCCCTAACATCCTTTTCAACTACAGCCTAGAAGGCTAGAGATCCTCATCCCAACTAGCCAGGACCATACCCCACCTGCAATTACAACTATTATTACTATGCCTCAATCCCAAACAAGTTGCAATCGGCTATATGAATACTCACCTTCTCCACTTAAGCTCAAGCATATCCTACAACCTCCAAGACAGAAACTGCATCTGCACTAAAGTTTTCCAAAGATAGGGTAAAAGAGCAAGGTTCCAGTTTTTGCAGAACTTAACCGGGTTCCTGCTCATTATTTAACCCGATTTCCTACTCACTTTCCTCGCCGAGAAGATTGTACAACCTAAGTCTCAGTGCTCGCAAAACAATTAATGGTAACCAGTCATTTTGGTAATTAATTCCATCCATGTAAGTTTGCTCATATTGGTGGCCCATAAACCCGAATAGGTTGTAGTAGCTTAACAAGACAACGTAAACTAGTCAATATATGATTGCTTCGTTTGGAAATTGTCATGCGCTCAAAACTTTTGATACAATCGAGAAACCAATAGCATCTATATCTCGTCTCGGCTCACAAAGATCAAGCTAGCTAAGAGTGAAAATGCATCAGAATAGACCAAGGAGTATCATATTGCAAAAAAGCAACGACATACAGGCTTAAAACAAGAACAAGTTACATTTAGTATGGGAAACAATTCCCAATACATATCAAAATATTTTCATCCAGTGAAGTACTAAGGTTTGGGATACAATCAACCCCTATAAAAGCAGCAAGAGGAAGTAAAAAAAAATATGTTTTACAATAAACATATGATATTAAAAAAATAATTGAACAATCCTCTCTATTGTACAAGTGCGCAACCTGTCCTTATTGTTGATGGCAACTAGATTCAAACCAATTGCAGTGGACAGAACAAGCCATTTATCGAACTCAAACAAGATTTATGGTGAAGGAGACGTAAGGATGAGCCTCTGTATCACCTCCAAAACCAGCCATTCCTCCTTCATCCTCAGATTTCCAGAAATTGCTGCAGTTGAATTAAAAACAGTATAAATGGGGAACGTGATAGATAAACCATTTAATAACCGTCAGTCAGAGTTGGACAGAGAGACATGTAGGTCCAAAGGACCACATAGATGTGGCATATTGAAACTGAACAAATGCATGTTCTTTTCTTACAATATACTCGATGGACAATTACAGAACTTTCAGCCTCAATTAGATATAGAATGGGATAAATGTACTCGGGACCAGTAATAGTCAAACTAAATAGCATCCATGTTATAAGCATGATATATGTTCCTGCTCGGCAGAGACTGGAAGAAAATATTATGTACTTATAAACACCATTAACAGTCACGCAATACAATTTTAACATGTTAAAAGCATTACACATGTTCCTTCTTGGTGGAGATCAGGGGAAAATATTACCACATGCAAACAGGTGATAATATGCCATACCTGTTTGAACTGTCGCAGAGTGACTCAAGAATGGAACGTACTTTCTTCTCACTTTTGGTAGAGGGTGCCAATACAACAGACTGAAAATTTATGTCGGTCCTTAAGTAATGGTAATAATCTAAATACAACCAAACAGGTAGCTGATGAGCATAATATTTGGGGGTCCAAATGAATTTACCAAAAATGATGGAGGCAAGCCATATCTCAAAATGCTCTCAGCAAAGATACGCACAGCGCAGAAGTGCATCCAGGAGCTAAAAACCTGTAGAATGATGGCAGGACATTTTAGACAAGGGTTTCAATCTCACCAACTACAATATGGGTGAGCTGGAAATGAAAATAAATCAATCAAGCACTAAGAAAAGAAAAAGGAAATAGTGAACCCACATCGAGATGGGATCCTTTTTGTTTTGAGAATGGATCGAGATGGAATCCTATTGCGAAATCTAAAAGGTAATTTACAAATTTACAACAGTCGAAGAGCAGAAATCACAAGAGCGCACTTAGACCATTGGTCATTACTTTGGTTTTATTGGTTGAGCAAAAAATGTGCTAGAACCCTCTAGTCAAGGCGTGCACTTAATATCTAAACAGGCAACCAAATGGAGAGGTGCGTAGTGAAGACAAATTGCTGCAAGGACTGACCTAACACGATGTCAAATTTAACCTCTGGCTTAAGCCACTTCCCTTCACGTCCCTTAACACAATTGATAACGGAACTGCAAATCTATCCAGAATTGTTTTGCACCTTACATGGTGATATTATTCCTACTTTCTGGAAACAAACTACACACCCCACTACGTGGATCATGTTATATGGACTCATTGTGGCCTACACCTAAATGTATCTGTGTGAATTGCTGTGACATGGACATAGGTATTTCCAGTTTTCTAATGGACTCTTAAATACACTAGCTTAAGATTGAACATAACCATGTAGGTTTAATGCCTCGAGGAAAAAAAATGTAGGTTTAGTGACCGACTCTATAATTCATTAAGGGGGCGTTTGGCAGGGTACATAAGAATAGTGCTGAACAAGGCGTATTAGTAATGCATGGGTTAGTAATGCAAGCATGAGTTATGCAGACATTATTTATTATCCACTGTTTGTTGTGGCGTATTAAAAATTAAAATGCATTGCATAATTTTAAGAAACTAGTTACAAAAATGTCCTCCATATTCTTTAGCTTTAACGGACTTTAAGGACAATTTTGTCTTTAACCTTGCTAATGCATGCATTAACAGCCTTGGTACTCCTAATACCATGGTTTGCTATGTATTAGTTATACATAGCATAATACCAGATAGGTTGTATAACTAATACTTGCATTAGTAATACATAGTTGAAAAAGTGTACCAAACAAGGGATTAATAATACCAAAAGTTAATGCATGCATTATTTTCTCTAATGCAACCTACAAAACGACCCCTAACAGAATCCATGTTATAGAAATTTAGACCCCCCCCCCCCCCAAAAAAAAAATCTTTCATC
>MU768778.1:29452-51167 GCA_026770625.1 Nicotiana glauca
CCCCCCCCCCCCCCCCCTCTCTCTGTTTTTGGTGTAAATATTCTAACCCACCAGATAATATGAGGGCCACCTCTAATATCTGCTGATCTTTAACAAAAACAACATGGATGTATTTCCATGTTTCTTCTTTAACAAGGAAAACCTTCCATGTCTAATAGTGCCTATTTAGAGATAGCCTTTTTCAAGTTAGCTTCCTCTTATCCTTTTTAAATTTCACTATTATGTCCATCTATGTTGTCAGTGTCTTGGACAAACATTTAGGGAGAAATTGAAGGTTCCTCGATGGTAAATCAATAATGACATAGCTGAACACCCAAAAATGATAAATCACCATTTATTGGAAGTCCATGTGTATCCAATGGAATCTCATCTCTTACATACCTTCCCGCCTGCTTCCGATTGATGGCATTGAGTTGACTGCGCACATTGTTATACTCAGAAACACGAACCTGTCGTAGAAAACCAGCAGATATCGTAACACATTGTTCGAGCAATATATCCAATACTATGATTAAAAAACTCTTAGTAGTAAAGTTAGAAACTCAACATTTAATCCAATGAAGTATCTCATAGAAAACTGTCACCAAAAAAGAATAACAAAGACTCTCAAAACCACCATGCTGTATTTAATTGACAAAAGGATATTACTCGATTGTTTTAAGGACGAATAGTTATGTTCTAGGGCACACTCTGGGAATCAGCGGAACCAAACAGTGAATGTTTAACTAACATTGTCACTGTATCTTCAACAAGTACCTAATGCACTTCACTGTTAGGGACCTACAGCACCAATTTGGTTGAAACATAAGGGAAATGTGTCACATAAATTTGGACAATATGGTTGTGGGCGAACTACGAATGGGCCATCTAAATCATGGAGGATTTCTCGGTTATCCCAAAAAAAAACACGCAGATAACAGAGAAAAAAGAAAAGAGAAATTATCTTAAGCCCCACTTGTTTCCACTTAATGAAGATCTAAATCTGAATCATTTACATGTCAATCCATTAAGTTAATTTGTTTTTATCTTGTACAATCACTTATTTGCAGGCCTGATTCAGTCAGATATGGTACAGAATCTTTAATCATTAAGACGTTCACTTAAAACTTTATGTGAATGTAACGTTTTAGCATTATTCTATCCACTAACACAGCACAACCACCAGCACCAACTACCTCCACTATTTAATTCAGTAAAGTGCAAACACATGATACCATTGGCAAAAAGTGAAGTGAGGAATGCTAATTCATCTTTGCTTTCTCCCTCGTTTATGGTGCTCTTCTTTGCTTCAAAATACCCTTTCTCTGTCTACTAGAGCATCAGTTAGTGCTTAATTCACATAGCAAATTAGAGCTATTTCTTCGTTTTACTTCACCATATACCACCTATACGTTCAGGCCTAATTACTTGTATCGTAAACATTTTATGTAAGCATTGAAATGGAGGACACCACCACCACCCAACAAAAACTGGAAAATAGATAAATAAGATCTCCTACATTGTTATACCCAATTACTGCTCCTCACAAAATTACTTGTTTCACGTAACACAGCAGAATATATACCTTAAGGTCATCCTCAATCTTGGCTACTTGGGTGTGAATTCCATCCACAATCTCCTTAAGAGGTGACATTGTTGGATACTTTGCCTCGTCCCACGCAAACCTACCACCAAAATCAAATTTCTTGTCAGAAAAGATAATTCCACATATCAAAAGCAGTCAAACTAGGTGATATATACCTAGTGAGGTATGAGTCAACAGGAACCCCATCCACAGTGAGAGAGCTACTGAGGACCCCAGAAACCCTCTCCAATTCCTCGATCTGTCTTCGTGTCTTGGAGCAGACCCCTTCAATGAAGTTATTTGACTGCAAAAATTCAAATTTTCCACATATGATTCAAATCATTACAACATAAAATAAATTAATTTTTCGATTACGAAATACAGCTTCTGTCAGCTGATATTCAACTTCTACGTATCCCTAATCAATACCACATTAAACAACTAAACTTCTCGATCACAATTGTAAAATTGCAGCCAGTAACTACTAAAAACGAGATAATTATAACAATCCAATATTAGATCACACGTGACTAATGCTTCGCAATTGAAATACAGAACAAATCAAAAAATGTAGAGAGAGAAAATATTAAAAAAAACTCACCTTGACGAGATCATCGCTGAGAGCTAGAAGCGAATCCAATGTGCCGACACGGAGATTCGGGATGTTAAACTGAAAATTCAACAAGAAATATAAAGGTGATCCAAAAAAATTGAAGTCGTTGAAGGCAGATCTCAGTAAAATTGGCATTATTAAGGGAAGGGCAGAGGGCTTACTCTATAAAGAGGAGTATCGAATGAATGCTTGGAGATAGATTCCTGAAGGCGACTCCATAGAGAAGTTGCAGATGAGTTTTGCTGAACGGGGAGAGAAACTACCCAGTACCTGGAAGCCATTGTTCAGTTCTTCTCTGCTTTGATTAGATGTAGGAAGAAGAAACAACTTCCGGACAGATAAAAATTACGAGTCGTTGAATTTTATATTTTTTTTGGGCCCTTTTGGGCCTTATGTAGCTGTAAGCTGTGATTTATGTCTATGCGTTATTGTTCCTTTTTTTACATAAGAGGTACCATTTCATAGTTTCAGAAAACACCCCTTCTAGTTTGAATATGTGGTGCCAAGGGAAAAGGGACCCAACCCCGGGCCTAAACTGTTCGAACTAGCACGTGACAGGTAAAGATTTAGAGTACATATTTTAAGATGAACATATGTTCATGGATAACTATATTTCTTAATTTTTTCAAATAATAATAATGTCATTTATTATAGGTTTCTATTTATCAAAAATAATTATTCTAAAATACTTGTTGTTTTACAAAATCAAGAAAGAACTAAGGATCACTTGTGGAATTTCACTAGGCTTGTTGTTGTTGTTGTTGTTGTAAGAAAGAACTAACGGATTGAAAAGTGTGAGCATTCTCTAAAAAGAGATCAATGAGGTAAAAGATCAAAGAATTTCCAAAAAGGGCCAAAAATACCTATACTTGTATGGGGTAAAATCGATTTATAATAAATGATCGAATGATAGTATAACACGTGGAACCGAAGAAAGGTAAAAAGGCGAATCAAGTAACAACCAGTATTGTGAACAAGCGTGCAATTACATATACATCAATGACTCATTTATTATCATGCAAGTGGGACTTGAACGTAGGATTTTGCTTCCCTATGTATAGCTATAAATAGCATGTTCAATGGTCGTTGTAAAATAGAAAATTCTTGGCAAAACTTATGTTGTATTCCGTTTTCGCTCTCAATTAAACAACTTTATTTACTCTTTTATATTGCTCTCATTTCTGTCCTCGAAGAACTGCTCTCGGATCCAAGCTTGTCATCTCCCTTAATTTCATTTGCTAAGTATTACTTTCAATCTCATTATTTGCCATTTTTGGATCAAATCAGTTCGTTTGTCTATCAACCACGAAACAAATTTAAATGTACCCTTTAACGGGTAAACTATTTGGCGCCCATCGTGGGGCTTAGACAATTGCGTAATTGCTTTGATCCTTATGTTTATTACTAACTTGTTTGATTTTTCCCTTAGTAAGAAATCGAGATGGCACCTACAGATGTCAACATCACGCACAATATTCAAGGGATACGAGAACTTGCTTCAATATGAAGATTCAATCAGTGACACCCGTAATGAAGGGAACGGAGCAACCCTGGTTTGTGAAGGGCAGTACCCCAGCATGTGCGGGACACAACTCACGATGGCACGGAAGAGGACCATGTTGTGGAGACGGTGAAAATCTTGAAGGAGCAGCAGAAAGACATCATGAGCCACCTATCAAGGTAGGATAAAGTAATGATGAAATTGAAACAAGCATTGTGGGACGCTTTCAACAATGCAAACGAAAGGGGCCCAGTTCCTTCCGGTGTTCTTGCAAATTAAACGGCTCAAAGAGTTAATAACAACACCCCAAGGGGTGAGGTCAATTTCAACGGTGCCGGAGGGACTGTTAGAGGATCTGGTAATGATAATGGGAATGACTCCTTCAAAACCAAGCTATGAGATTTATGAGGAAAATAAACCAACAGATGGATCAAAACGCGAAGGAGTTCCACGCTCAAATGGATCAGATTCCGAGCATACCACCAATTTTGAAAGGCCCAAATTCGAATAAATACACACAATTTGCATTTAATCCAAACACAATGCCGAAATTAATTCGGAAAAGGTTCAAGATGCCGGACATTCCAAAATACGGTGGGACTTCAGACCTGCAAGAGCACAACACAACTTACACCACGGTTGTGAAAGGGATCGACTTGGCTCGATATGAGATCGAATTAGTCTTGCTGAAGAAAATTGGTGAAACCCTCACAAAAGGGGCCATGACAGGTATTCACTCTTATCAGAGCATTCAATTGACTCTTTCGAAATGCTTTTAGATTTATTCATTAAGGCTCATGTCGGGGCCAGAAGCTAGGAAGGCAGACATATTTAGGATTGTGTAAGGTGAGTCTGAATTGCTGTAGGAGGTCGAGATCTGTTTCCATAAGGAAAGGATGCTGCTACCGACTGTACCGGATGAGTGGGAAGTGGAGGCATTCACAAAAGGGCTTGAATCCACGTAGCTCAAACGTCTCCTGAAAGCTGAAGGAAAGTCTGCTCGAGTTCTAACCGACCACATGGGCAGATGTTCATAACCGTTATGAGTCGAAAATAAGGACAAAAGACGATCATCTAGGGTTCCCGACATCAACCAATGGATGGGACTGAGAAAAAATAAGGATAAGTTCAAAAATGACTTCGATGCGGATCGACGATCTTCTAAAGGTCGTTTCCTACCATACGAGAAAATCGAATGACGTGGTAGCAAAGGGTTCTGGTCCTCAGATAGGTTCGCTCCTGATAGAAGAATTGACCGTGGTTGGGACAGCAGATCGTTACAAGAATAAGAGGTATCGGGGGCACATATCTCATGTTATTAGATTGTAACTTCAACATCAGTGTAGTAGAGTTGGTATCAGCGATGAGGAACATCAAAGAAGCACAATTCTCGAAGAAAATGAGATCCGCTCTCAACCAGAGGGATCCTAACTTATGGTGCAGATATCATGGGATGCACGGACACATAACTGGGGATTGTCAGCATATGCATGAAGAGATGGCGTCGTTATTGAAGAATGGACATATTTGGGAGTTCTTGAGCGACTGAGCCAAGAATAGTTACGGCCATAGTCGGGATAATATAGAGCCTTCAAAGATAGCATAAGACTCCTCTTAATTAATTATCAACATGATTTTTGGAGGGAATTAAATTAATAGTGTAACCTTCTCGGCGGCCAAGAAAACAAAGATATTAGTTACCCACAATAAGAGACTTCCGGAAGTCGCAGAAGATGATATCATTTTCATGAAGGAAGACACCGCCGGAGTTTTTCTGCCACATAATGGCGCCCTGGTAATTTCTCTCAATGTCTTAGATTTCAAGATTAACCATATTTTGGTTAGCCGGGAAGCTCAACCAACATCATTTAATGAGGGTGCTGGAACAAGCAAAGTTAATTGGAAGTATCATTCTGGCAACAAAAATACTCGCTGGGTTCAACTTGATAAGTGTGACAACCTTAAGAGAGATACTACTTCCCACGAACGCCGAAGGGGTAACCAAGACCACCCTATTCAAAGTGGTAGATGGGGACATGGGTTACAACATAATCCTTAAAAGGTCGTGGATACATGAGATGAAGGTTGTGCCCTCAACATATCATCAACTATTGAAATTCCCGACCACAGAGGGAATCAAGAAGAAAACAGGAAATCAACCGGCAACAAGAGAAATAAATGTAGTGTCGATTTCCAGCAGCAAAAGGAAGAAGCGCAAAAAATAACAATTATAGGAACGAACGTCTTCTCCCTTGCCAAATGAAGATGATAAAGGCGCGGAGTGATCACGCCTAACTATGCCTTATAAAAGACAAAGCGATTGTTGCAAATATAATCTGATTTTTCAAGTTCGGAGTCGAATCCTCGGGGAACTAACCTATCTATTACAACTCTTCGTGATGCTAGTACAAGTTCAAATAATTTCCAGATGCAAGATTTTTATCAATAAACAGTGATATTTGTTTAACTAATGTAAAAGGAAAACTAACAATATTCTAAATTAAAGATCTTTCGATGATAAAGAAATCTAGAGTATTGATTTCCCCAATTCCTAGCTTAATTCTTAACTCTTTTGCTATAATCTCGTCGTGATACTCTATGAGGATTGTGAGTTATGGATTACCGCAATTATTTTTCGATCAACTACGACAATTTACTAGAGCATTCTCTCGAACTACTCTAGCTGAAAATTTATGCAGCTCTGAATTTTCCCACCAAAGTTTCATTATCTCTAACCCCACTTTTAAATTCAAGTAATGAATCTCTTCAATTACCCAAAAGTGGTGTTGTTCAACAACAGTCTAACCTAGTATTCTTTCTCAAGCATCACAAGGCAATTAGACACGATTAATCGAGGGCCCATTCAATTAATCACCATACAAATCATAGTTGAACAATCATATAATAACCCCGGCTCGATTATAACAAAATTGAGTCAAAATTTCATCTAACAATTGGTTCTATCAACCCTAGATAAAATATTTAGCTACTCATAGTAAAAGAAGATAAAAATATAAAATAATTCATAATTCACAAAATAATGATAACAAGAAGAAGAATGAAAAATTCTAATGGTGTCTTGATCTTCTCACATTTTTTTCTTGCCTCCAATTCAGTCTAAAAACAAGCATAACCTTGACTTGGGCGAGTTTGTTGAGCTTATATAGGGTTAGGATTAGTTTCCCACGTTTTACACTTTAGCGCTCAAACTTTTTGGCTTCCTCCATATCGACCGCGGTCGTGGGACAGCTGCGGTGCAACCGCGGTGATTTGCAAACATTTTGTTTTTTGCTTTTCTTCCACCGCGTTCTAGCTGCGGCCCATCTGCGGTCGCGGTGTGCTGTTGCCCAGCTTTTCTTCGCCTTTTCTTGCTCGTTTTCATCCGGGATCTTCTCGATTGGCCTTGTATCTTCATTTTCTAACCCCAAAACACTCTATATCCTCCTCCTAACTCGGAGTAGCTCCTGCAAAGCATAAAAACCCTCAATTAGAATATTTTGTTATCATTTAGCACTTAAATCATCAATAAGGTGTGGTTAATTTAGAGAATAAATAGCATCTACATCACGTAATGTAGGCTACTATCAACACCCCACACTTAAATCGTTTCTAGCCCTCTAGCAACAAAATCACACTCTATAGGCCTAATCATCTTTGGGTCACTTCCCTACTCCTTATACCAAGAATAATTCACATAGATAGACTACCTTAGCGTAACCTCATAACCTCAAGAGTGGACTCCCTCTCTAGCCATGTAATGTCCCTAACCGGCTTTCATACTCTCAGTCAAAGGTCCAGACTTATATTTCCTTCATGAATCATGTGCCTACTCACCACAAAGGAGACTTGTGTCCTGTCATTATAATTCACACACTGAGTAATTTAAACACGTAAGATTTTATTCACTCTCAGAAATAAATTCTTATGCCACAAATAGCGCACCATAGGCTTACCCGTAGTGTAATACTCGACTAATCGAGCCCATTTTGTCTAGAATCAAGTATTACTTTATTTGGTTATAATGTTGGTTGCAATACAGGTAGGATACATATGGGTATAGTGACTACACATCCCTAAGCATTTCAATACACTTTCCACTTTTAAGCCCATACCTTTATAAAACCTTCATTCCACTTTCCAGTTTCTCTTTTGAAGACCACCACCATTTTGAGACTTATTCTTGTAAAAATTATTCAGCTCAGTTTTTTTTATTTATTTAGGTGGCTTCTAATACTGTTTATCACACAGTGCACCCCTTTTGTTTTTATGTCTTCTTGGTTCCACTCGAAAGCCCAACCAATCACCCCACACTTTAACTTTTCCCTATTTATTACAATTCAAGTGCTTCTAAGAGGTGATAGGGTTCAAAGAGATTGGTACTTCAAAACTTGGGTAAGGCATGTAATATGGTTGCCAAGGAAACAGGATTACAGGCTCAAAGGGGTTAACTAAGATATATATACTCCTGTGGGTAAAAACATATATAGATAGTTTCAACAAGGAAACGCCTATACCATTTTCCAGACCAATTAAGACTACCATTTCGCTTCGTACACACACATGGAAAGTTCTAGGCATTGAGTATTAGCATAGAATACACAAAGCCTCACTCACACATGGCACATGACTCAATTTAGTTAGGACCATCTGACACTCTGCTCAAAGTGTTTAAGCCAACTCAAGAACACACAATTTAAGGCTTTATTGCTAGAGTCAACTAATGAGCCTAAGTGTCATACTAAAGTACTCTTTATTCACGGTACCATGGAGTCAGGAGATCTTATTTCTAATTTTTCCTCGCCCAAGAATTCCTGAACTACAAAATAAAAGAAAAACTAACTACACCCAGTTCAAATAGAAACCCTTGGAAAAGAACTGTGGTTTAAAGAAAAATCAATGTGGAGTTGATATACTACCTAATAGAAGAAAATTTTTTTTGTTTGAATTAAGTCCCTTAAGAGACTCGTTGAGAGGTGTCCGTCTTCAGTCCAAGTCGAAGTTAATTAAAAAAAACAATCCAAAATACCAAATAAATGTATACAATTGTAAAACAACAACAATCATCCCCCACCCTATACTAAAAAATTTGGCATGTCCCCATGTCAAAGAAATTAAAGCATAGTAAGGTAAGGGGACTTCCCTGGTGCTCAGTTCTGATCGGAGACGGTGCCAGGATCGAGGTGACACGCTCATCCTAGTGCCGGAGCCAGCCCGTGATCTTTTTCTCTGACCTGGCATTTTGAGTGGCCAAAGTGTCAACTCTGGAAGTCAGGTCATTGACTGACATGTGTAGGCCAGCCATTTCCTGTTCCAAAGCTATCATCCGGGTACTCCGACGGGCCTGTGATGGCCCCGCCTCTTCAGCAATCTGTCTAGGTGAGGTGGCAGCCTACGTAGTTCCCTCAACATCATCAACCAACACAGCCTGCTCTTTCCCAATTGTGATTTTGCTAGCCTTTAATGGGGCTTTTAACGGAACTTTCCCATCTACTATGGAATTTTTAGGAACTCGCGAGGCACGATATAACTTGGTGACCAGGGAAGGGAAGTAGAACCCTTCGAGTATTTTTAGGGAGCGAATGAACATTTCTTCCTGACGTGTAGCTCAACTGATAAAGGCCTGAGGACAAAGTCCTTCAGGTCGCCAGTTCGAGTCCCACCAGGGCCACTGGGGGTATTACAAACCGGCCGCGTCTCCAGGGCCCCGTGGACTAACCGTGCACCCATATTGAAACAGCGGGCTCCAGTGGGTATAGCTAGTCGGGTTCGCAAAGCGAGTCCCGAAAACCACGGTTATAAAAAAAAAAGAACATTTCTTCCTGAATGAGCCGGGCCACATCAAAATTGTGTTGGCTCATGAAACAATAAATCGCCGTTGCTCTTGGCTCATTAACATCCGTGGTGTTGCTGGACGGCAGCAAATGGTTGTTGATAATCATTAGCCAATACTTACTTCCCAATTGAGAGATCGAGAGTTCAGGGTAATTCCCTGCTTTATCCATATTGGATCCCAGTTAGCCATATAGATTGTTTCAATAATTGGTTGCCACCAGATAATTGGGCGTTGATAATCTCGATAATAATCCATCTCTCCAGTGAACACCGGCAACCTGTACACTCGGCGAATGGCCTCAAGAGATGCATCCACCGGGGTATTGTGTATAGTGATAACTCTATGAACATGTTCTGAGCAATTTGCATAGAATTCCCGTACTAGCAGCATATTTCCCTTTTCCGGTTCATCAAAGAAGATGTCTAGATAATGCCTCCTCAATTCTTCATAGATATGTGGGCATTCAACTTGCAAGGCATGCCTGTCAATGTATACTTCAGGCAATAGCTTTTTGGATGCCTTTACATTAAACTAATCTTGAGCCGCTTTGGATACAAATCGAGAGTGGTCAAACTGGTCCGCACTAGCCTAAGCTCGAGCTCTGGATGAACCTCCTGATCCACTAACGGAGGAACCTATGGCCCGTCTTTTTCTTGACTGATGCATTGTACCTGACAAAACAAGGTCTACTATTAGTGAGGGTTTAAGTTGTGTAAACCTGGGGTGGTTACTCATACTTCACCACCACCATGGTCACATTACCCATTATAGCTCAATTGGGACAATTTCGTAAGCACTTGGTGTGCATAGAACTACAATTTAACACATATATCCCATGGAAGTATAAGCTCTCCCCCAAAATTAACCATTATCACTTCATAACTCCACTTTACTATGATTAACTTCACATAACAATACCATGCCCTTCTCCACAACAATTTACACATAACTCACTAAAAAGAATAAAAGAAAACCAAAAATCTAAATATAGATACTACAACAATTTGAGCATTAAAATTGCAAAATAGAAATGTACAAGAAGAGAGAGAGAAAGTAAGACATACCTGGTTCTTGTAAAAGTGAAGAGTGATGGAAGGTGGAGAGGAGAGAGACAGGATTGTGGCGGGAGGGGGGAGAAGTGGGTTTGAGGGAGATGGAAAGAAGAAGAAAGGGGCGTGGGGTTAGGGTTTATGTCACGCCCTGAACCTGGGCCTGGACATAACACGGCACTCGGTGCCTGACTACTTGTAACCGAGCGAACTAACTGGTTGGCTGAATCAACATGTGGTATCATAACATACTGAATGCAGAAAATAAACTAACACATGCTGATATACTGAAAGTCTAGATGATATAAATCAAAGTGCGAAAATACTGATACAATTTTGAAACATATTTGTAGCCAACATAGCTTAATATGAAAAGCATGTGACTCTGTCTAACTGTTACTTTAGTTTATGAAGCCTCTATTGAAGTACTAAAAACACTAACTATCTGTAAAATACTGAAAGGCTGTAAAGTAATGATAATGCCCAAAAAGAACTGGGGATCACCAAATAGCTGGTACGAGAATCCTAGCGCTCTGCATCGTCGACCTATAAATCATTACCTGTATTGTGAGATGCAGGCCCCGAGCAAAAGGGACGTAAGTACATTTGAATTATACTGATATGTAAAGCAACTGAAAGAAAGAATTACAAATGCTGAAACTGAAACTAAGTTGATAACTGAGAATTATAATTGATAACTGAAATAATAACTATTGAGACTGAAACTGAATTGAGAACTGGTAACTGAACTAATAACCGAAAAGATAACTGATAACTGATAACTCATAACTGAACTGATAACTAAAAACTGATAACTGAACTGAATAAAGGAAATAACGTTATGAATACTCCCTCTTCTGAATGATGAACAACCTGTTTATCTGAATAAGCTACGGCCTCCGGCCCAATATATATGTGCACATGCTACGGCCTCAAGCCCAAGTATACGTATACATAACTACAACCTCAGGCCCAAAAATACATAAAGCATAAACTACGGCCTCAGGCCCAAACATTCATAAAGCATAAACTACGACCTCAGGCCCAAACATGCATAAAGCATATAAACTACGGCCTCAGGCCCAAATACAGGTGTTCAACATTCAGGAATTTAAAATCAGGAACTGAGAATCATACTGAAATACATAATGCTGAAATACTAAATCGTGCTAAGTTACGTGATACCTGAATAGTGTATCACACTGAGTACATAATACTGGAATACTGAATCATACTGAGTTACATAATATTAGAATACTGAATCATACCAAGTTATATAATACTAGAATACTGAATAGGACTAGAATGAGACATGTATTATTGAACTGATTATGAACACTGAAACTTCAGCTGTTTATGACATGATGAGTAAGCTATACTAAGACTTGGGGACATCAAACCCAAGTCTATATTGAATATGAACTGAGCTCACAACGTTCAGAATGAAAGTCATAAACGAGTTATGAAGCTAGAGAATAGAAGTTCTACAACTATTCAAGGAACTAGACTTAACTATATTTATGAGGCAATTGATACGTCGTAAAGTGTAGGGAGAATTATTAACATTCCCAAACATAGAGAGTTAGCATCACATACCTCAATTTTGCCTCTTAGTGCTACTACAATGATCCACAATACTAAGAACCTTCAATCTACAATAGCAATATCCAATGGAACCAATATTAGTAACAAATTCCATAACGTAAGCCATTTAGGCATATTATCAAACACCTTGTAGGCATAAATCTCTACATCTCATCACCATATAATTAGTTCATCCAACTATCACCATTCACCCACAATTTATCCCACCATCATGACTAACCAATTTATAACTTCCAACATCACATGTATGACAATATATCTACACCCAACCAACAAAATTCCATCAAATAATCACCTTCCAATCTCTACACTAATTATGTATTTATATTGTGAACTTATGGATTCTAATCACCACACCAAGAGTCCCAATACTTAATTCACGCTCATATACCCATAATAAATTCATACATGTAAGTCTAAGGGTGTAGGATTACCTTTTGGAAGAAATCTTGCAAAACCCTCATTTGAGTTCTTGAAGGAATTTCTTGAAGATCTATGTGTTTTATGAGTAGATTTCATCAATACTAGTGTAAGAATGATGTAATTTCACACCAAGTTAATGGAGATTGATTACCTTGAAGATGGGAGGGGTTGGAGGTCTTGAGAGGGTAGGAGAAGACCCCAAAATTCGTCCAAAAGAAATAGGGAAAAATGAACCCTAAAATTGGCTTAAAAGAGCTGGGGACTGGGGCGTGTCTACTCTAGCGAAGTGTCCTCGCATCACTGTCCATTGCACTCAAGGGAAGACAAAAATCCGTGTCTACTTTGGCGAAGCGAGCTCGCTTCGCTGTCCGCCAAAATAATTGGGTGGTATGTCTTTAGTAATTTGGTCATAACTTCTTCCAAAGAGATCCGTTCAGGATCCATAATATATCGTTGGAAAGCTGTTTCAAAGGAATACAACTTGAATGCTTTGAGTTTTCCCCAATTCCTTACAAATTGTCATTAGAATTTGCTGTAAGATAGACCTTCTGCAAACTTAGTCGATTTTGTCAAATCTTACGCACCTTACTTTCCATCTTGATTTTGAAATAATATTCTCACTCATACTCATCCTGATGGGACTTCAAATGTTCAAAATATAACCTTAATACTCCTTTAACTCATTCATACCTAAGCCAAATTTACAGAGTGTTACAGTTTAGAATGTGAGTGAGGAGTAGGGAAAGTGGGGGGGGGGGGGTTTGTTTAGAAGAGAGAGAGAAAAGAAAATAAAAAAATTTATTTACAACTTACCTGGGCGGCAGCTAGGCGCGTTTCTCTGCTATCACAGTAAAAGGAGGACTCCAAAATAAAATACTCACATTTCACCGTCGTCGGCCGCGGTCCAACCACGGTCGAGGTGCCTCAGAGACAGAATACTTCAATTTTGTCGCGGTCTCACCGCGGACGCGGTGGCCCGGGCTTCCGCAATTTTTTTAATAATAATAAGCAGATTAGTTACATACATATCAAGTACAACATCAAAATAAAAGCAAAAGAAACAAAAGAAAACATAGGTTCCCTCCCATGCAGCACCTTATTTAACGTCGCAGCACGACGCACGCTCATATCATCACTCTTCATTTGTGTACTGGGGATCTTCCAACATTATCACCATGTTGTCCCCTTTTTCTTCAGTCATTCCAATGTAATGTTCAACCTTTGTCCATTCACTGTGAATTTGTTTGTCCCATCTTCAAAAACCTCAATCTTAAGTTATATAGTAGTACTAATTCTCCCGGTTTGAAGTTTTGGTCCAAGATGTGCTTTTCATGTATCAATTTCATCATTTCTTTATATAGTCTAGCACTCCCGAATGTCTGGAACCAGAATTCCTCAAACTCATGCAACACATTAACTTTGTTAGTGCCCGTTGTCTCTATGTTTAAATTCAGCTGTCGCAATGCCCACAATGCTTTGTGTTCTAGCTCAATTGGAAGGTGGCATGCCTTTCCAAATACCAACTTGTATGGTGACATACCAATTGGAGTTTTGAAGGCTGTGCGGTATGCCCACAATGCATCATCCAGCTTCCTTTCCCAATCAGTTCTTGTTACATTCATTGTTTTTGAGAGGACACTTTTGATTTACCTATTGGACATTTCCACCTTCCTGCTTGTTTGTGGGTGGTAGGGTGAGGCTACCTTGTGGCGAACTCTACACTTCTCCAACAAGCGTGCAAATGCTCTATTGCAAAATGAGAGCCACCATCACTGATTATGGCTCGGGGGTGCCAAAATGTGTGAAGATGTTTTTATTGAGGAAACTCGTCACACTTTTCGTATCATTAGTTGGGAGATTAACTGCTTTGACCCACTTGGATACATAGTCAACGGCAACTAGTATATACTTGTTACCGTATGAGTTGACAAAAGGCCCCATGAAGTCGATCCCCTACATGTCAAACACTTCCACCTCTTGTATTGTGGTCATTGGAATCTCATGACGACGGTATATGTTGCCCGTCCTTTGACACTCATCACAACTTTTGACCCAAGCATGGGCATCCTTGAACAATGTAGGCCAATACAAGCCTGATTTTAGCACCTTTGCTGCTGTCCGAATTCCTCTAAAGTGTCCACCATAAGGTGAAGCATGGCAAGCCTACAAAATTAAGGATGGATCTTGCTCGGGGATACACTGTCTGATCATGTTATCAACATATATTTTAAACAATAGGGGTTCATCCCAATAATACGCACGACAATTACGGAAAAATTTATTCTTTTAAATTGAGGAGAGGTCATGAGGTGCAATACCACATGCTAAGTAATTAGCAATATCAGCATACCATGGTGCTTCCTCCATTGTCATCGCAAGTAATTTCTCATTCGGGAATGTCTCAATGATATCTTCAACCTCTGCTCTCTTGTCTGCCCCTTCCAACCTCAAGAGGTGGTCTGCTACTTGATTATCTATCCCCTTTCAATTACGAATCTCCAAGTCAAATTCTTATAGTAACAGAACTGAGCGAATCAAGCGGGGCTTTGACTCCTTTTTTGTTATCAAGTACCTAATGGTTTAGTATAAACAATAACTTTTGAACCAATAAGATATAATCTGAATTTGTCGAAGGCAAACATTACAACGAGCATTTCCTTTTCTGTGACTGTGTAGTTCAACTGTGCACCACTAAGTGCCCTACTTGCATGGTAAATTGGGTGCATAATTTTCTCCTTGTGCTGCCCCAAAACCACTCCTATAGCATAATCACTAGCGTCACACATCAGCTCGAATGGTTGCTCCCGGTTGGGTGCAACAATGATGGGTGCAGTCACCAATCTATTCTTCAGCTCCTCAAATGCTAGCGTTCAATCATCAGAAATCACAAAGTACTGGTCTTTTTCAAGCAGCTTACATAAGGGGTTAGCAATTTTTTGAAAAATCTTTGATGAACCGCCAGTAGAACCCGGCATGCCCAAGGAAGCTTCTCATTGCTTTCACTGAAGCGGGTGCTGGGATCTTCTGAATCACCTCAACTTTTGAATGGTCTACTTCAATTCCCTTTTTGGACACTCTATGCCCCGACAGTATGCCTTCTTGTACCATAAAATGACATTTCTCCCAGTTCAGCACCAAATTTATCTCCACACAATGTTTGAGCACTCTTTTAAGGTTGCGAAGATAATCTTCGAATGAATCCCCTACCACGGAGAAATCATTCATAAATACCTCCATAATGTCTTCGACCATGTCGGTGAAAATGGCTAACATACACCGCTGGAATGTGGTCGGTGCATTGCAGAGTCCAAAGGGCATCCTCCAAAAAGTAAATATGCCATACGGACATGTGAAGGATGTTTTCTCTCTATCTTCCGGGGCTATTGAGATCTGATTGTACCCAGAGTATCCGTCCAAGAAACAAAAATGGGATCGCCCAGCTAACCTATCCAACATCTGATCAATGAAGGGTGAGGGGAAATGGTCCTTTCGAGTGGCTGCATTTAATTTCTTGTAATCCATGCAAATCCGCCACCCTATGACTATACGAGTTGAGATCAACTTGTTCTTCTCATTTTGCACAACTTTCATTCCACCCTTTTTCGGTACACACTAGACGAGACTTACCGAATTGCTATCAGAGATGGGAAAGATGATGCCCCCGTCCAACCACTTGATTACCTCCTTTTTTCACTACCTCATTCATATTCGGGTTCAGCCTTCCTTGATGTTCCGTGGAAGTTTTGTGCCCTTCTTCCAGACGAATCTTGTGTATGCAGAAGGTCGGGCTGATACCCTTTATGTCTACCATGGTCCAACCAATGGCAGTTTTGTATTCCTGCAACACCTGCAATAATTGTTCTACCTGCATAGCTAGCAAACCAGATGATATAATAACATGCAAAGTATAATTGGGACCCAAGAAAGCATACCTGAGGTGGGCTGGAAGCGGTTTCAGCTCCAGTTGTGGTGGTTCCTCTATTGATGGTTTTGCAGGTGGTGTAGCCCTCTTTTCTAACTCAAGGGGCTCAAACTCAGGCTCCCTCTTCCAGAATCCTTGACCTTCAAGTGCCATGACCCACTATGCCAATCATTCTCCATCCATGTCCTCTAAATTTTTCAAGTAAGCTCCCAATGAATCTTTGGCATTCAGGGTCTCATCGTCTTCATACATGATCATATCCACAGATTCCACTAGTGAGCAATTTGCATATTCACTGGGTCTCTTCATGGATTGTTGAACGTTGAATATGGCTTCTTCATCGTTCAATCTCATTTTTAATTTCCCAGTTTCACAATTAATTAATGCTCTCCTAGTGGTTAAGAATAGCCTCCTAGAATGATGGGTATCTCCTCATCTACCTGACAATCTAGAATAACAAAGTCTGTTGGGAATATAAAGTTTCCCACTTGTACCGGCACATCATCAAGAATCCATGTTGGTCTTTTAACCGTGCAGTCAGCCAGTTGCAACAGCATCAAAGTCGGTCTAGCTTTGTCAATGCCCAGTTTTGTATATATCGCCAAAGGCATCAAATTTATGCTGGATCCTAAGTCACACAATGATTTTGCAAAAACATAACTCCCAATAGTACACGAAATAGTGAAGCTACGTAGATCAAACATCTTTTGAGCCATGGGTCGTATCACTATTGCACTGCATGTTTGCGTCAGAGTTACTGTGGATAGGTCCTGAGTCAAATTTTTGTGACAGTAGATCCTTTATCATCTTTGTATAGCCTGGAATTTCCCTCAAAGCATCCATCAGAGGGATATTCAATTGAATCTCATAAAGCATCTCCATGAATTTCCTATATTGATCTTCTTTCTTTTGTTTTGCCAGTCTCTGAGGGAATGGTGCAGGCACCACTCTTTGTTCACTGCTTGCTGGCTGTTCTTTGTTGGAATTTTGTGGCATAAGAGGTACCACCTGTTCTGCAACTTGTTCATTTTCTTTAGTTGTACCCTTATCAACCTGAGCCCGTTCAACCACCACTTCAGTGAGTTCTGCTGATTTATCTATCTCTACTGGAACTGGAGTGGCTGGTGTAGTCTCTCATCTGGATTGAGTAACTTCTTGCTCCTTGTCTAAATCTCTCCCATTCTGGAGACTTACTACCATCGGCTGATTCGGGTTTTGCTCCTTGGGTTTAATGTTCGTGTCGGTTGGCAATGTTCCCTGGGGGCGGTTATTCAAGGCTATGGACAGCTGCCCCAGTTGAGTTTCAATACCCTTAATTGCTGAGTCATGCGTTGCCAAATTTTCCTGCATCTTACCATTTATTCCAATGAGCTATTGCAGCATACCCCTAATTTTTACCATTTTACTGTCCTGTTGCTGATGAGGTGGCAGATATGTTAACTGTTGCTGAGGTTGAGGTTGTTGTTGATAGCCATGTTGTCTATGATATGGCACCATTTGGCCTTGGGGCCGCATACCTCCCGGTTGTGGCATGTTCGGTCTGCACTGTTGGTGTCCATCGTTGTACTCCTTGCCTCTCACCCCCAAGATTGTTGACATAATTCATATCCTCTCTTAACTATTGGTTGTCACTTTCTCCACTCCATGAACACACATAAGACTGATTAATGCTAGTGTACACAGTCCTCCATTTGTTGTGTCAACTATATGCACTTGCTTTGTACCCATCTCATCAATCTTCTTTGTTAGTACTCATCTAAGTCATCAGTGTGGCTATGTTCTCTGCATGTTAATTATTTAGGTCACGAGGAACTGAATGCACTATTGGTGACAGGGTCGTACCTCTCGTCATCCACCCTGAATTCTGAGCCATCTTGTCAAGAAGGATTTTACACTCTGTGAATGTCTTACTCAAGTATGAACCCCCAGCTGAAGCATCTACATTAGCCTTTAAATTATCTATTAATCTCATGTATAATCTATGGCCGTGCATCTGCTTTGGAATACTATGATGAGGACACTTCACTAGCATCCCTTTTAATCTTTCCAAGTTTCCTGCAAGGTCTTAGTGGGTTGCTGCTTGAACTGCAATATCTCATCAATCTGTCTTGCAGTCTTGTTGGGCGAGTAAAACTTGTTCAGGAACTACTTAACTAATTCCTCCCAAAAGGCAATGGAATTTATTGGGAGAGAATTTAGCCAAGTCTGAGCCTCCCCAGTCACAAAAAATGGGAACAGTAATAGCTTGATGGCTTCTGGGGTCACATTTGGCTGTCTTTGGGTCACACAAATTGACAGAAAATTTTTCAGGTGTCGTTGAGGTTCTTTAATGTGCGACCCGGAGAACAATCCCTTATTCTTCAAAACACGTAACATGTTGTTGGTGATCTGGAATGTCTCCGCTTGTATTTGGGGCAAAGTAATGGTGGTGGCCAGGTTGTCAGCTATTGGCTGTGCCCAATCATAAAGTGTAGCTTCTGGCACAAGAGGTGACATCACTGGGTCGTTTGGCACATTGATGTTTTCTTTGTTGTTGTCCATTTCATTTCCGAGTTGGTGCGTTTGTTGTGATTTTTTGTTCTTCTTGTTGGCACGGTTTAATGCCCTAAATGTTTTCTCGGGGTCTGAGAGTCCTTCAAGCAGTTCACCAGTCCTCGAAGAATTTCTAGGCATACACCTGAATCACACAAGAGTTCAAACGTGAGAATTTCAATGAAAAATAATTTAACACCATAGAAAATTGATCTAAACTAATAATTCTAACAATACTTCTAAGTTGCAATAAATAACACCGTTAATTCCTCGGCAACGGCGCCAAAATTTGATCACCCCCAACTATGCCTTATAAAAGACAAAGCGGTCGTTGCAAATATAATCCGATTTATCAAGTTCGGAGTAGAATCCTCGGGGAACTAACCTATCTATTACAACTCTGTGTGATGCTAGTACAAGTTCAAACAGTTTCCAGATTCAAGATTTTTATCAATAAACAATGATATTTTTTTAACTAATGTAAAAGGAAAACTAACAATATTCTAAATTAAAATAATTCGATGGTAAAAAGATCTAGAGTATTGATTTCCCCAATTGCTAGCTTAATTCTTAACTCTTTTGCTATAATCTCAATGTGGTACTCTATGAGGATTGTGAGCTATGGGTTACCGCAATTATCTCTCGATCAACTACAATAATTTACTAGAGCATTCTCTCAAACTACTCTAGCTGATAATTTATGTAGCTCTGAATTATCCCACCAAAGTTTCGTTATCTCTAACCCCACTTTTAAATTCAAGTGATAAATCTCTTCAATTACCCAAAAGTGGTGTTGTTCAACAATAGTCTAACCTAGTATTCTTTCTCAAGCAACACAAGGCAATTATACACGATTAATCGAGGGTCCATTCAATTAATCACCATACAAATCATAGTTGAACAATCATATAATAAACCTAGCTCGATTATAATAAAATTGAGTCAAAACTTCATCTAACAATCGTTCCATCAACACTAGATTAAATGTTTAGCTACTCATAGTAAAATAAGATAAAAACATAAAATAATGCATAGTTCACAAAATAATGATAACAAGAAGAAGAATGGAAAAATCTAATGGTGTCTTGATCTTCTCACACTTGTTATTGCCTCCAATTCAGTCTAAAAACAAGCTTAGCCTTGGCTTGGCGAGTTTGTTGAGCTTATATAGGGTTAGGATAAGTTTCCCACGTATTACACTTTAACCCTTAAACTTATTGGCTTCCTCCAGATCAACCGCGGTCGCGGGACAACCGTGGCGCGACCGCGGTGATTTACAAATATTTTTTTTCCATTTTTCTTCCACCGCGTTCCAGCCGTGGCCCAACCACGGTCGCGGTGGAGTGTTGCCCAACTTTTCTTGCTCGTTTTCATACGATCTCTTCTCGATTGGCCTTGTGTCTTCATTTTTTTTAACCCAAAACACTATATATCCTCCTCCTAACTCGGATTAGCTCATGCAAAGCATAAAAACCTCAATTAGAGTATTTTATTATCATTTAGCTCTTAAATCATCAATAAGGTGTGGTTAATTTAGAGAATAAATAGCATCTATATTACATAATATAGGCTACTATCATGGAGTCGAAAGAATCCCACCAGGGGTCGAGATGTTTTTAAGCACTAGAGGAGACATATTTAACTAATTCAACTCCAGAAGAACTCAAGCAAGTGGCTTTATTCTAAGAATTATTGGAAAGGAAGTTTCACTTGAGAACCGAACTCAATCCCAAACTCAGATAAGGAATTATTAATTTCCTTAAATCTAACTTCGATTTTTTTCATGGTCGCACTCAGATACGACAAGTATTCCATTAGAGGTGGTCATGCACAAGCTAAGCATGGATCCAAACTTTACACTGATAAGGCAAAAGAAACACCCAATAGCCGAGGTCAGAAACAGGTTTGTTAAGAAGAGGTAACTTGGCTACTCCGCATCAGTTCAATCTGGGAGGTAAAGTACCCAGAATGATTAGCTAATGTAGTTGTAGTTCCAAAAAAGAATAACAAGTTTAGATATGTGTAGATTATGAGGACTTAAATTCCTAAAGACTCATTCCCATTTCCAAATATTCGTCAAATGATTTATGCAATAATCGGGAATGAGTTAATGAGTTTTCTTGATGCTTACTCTGGTACAATCAAATCAAGATGAACCCGGAGGATCAGGAAAAAACTTTGTTCATAACAAACTTTGGCACATATTGTTGTGATGCCATTTGGGCTTAAAACGTTGGAGCCACTTATCAGAGGCTCGTGAACAAGATGTTCGAGAAGTAAATAGGAAAATAATAAAAGTATATATCGATCACATGTAGGGGTGTTCATAAAAATCCGAAAAATCGAACCAAACCAAACTAACCAAAAAAACGATACTTTTTGGTTTGGTTTGGTTTTGGTTTTGAATTTTAAAAATCAATCAAATTTGGTTTGGTTTTAAATTTTAAAAACCGATCAAATTTGGTTTGGTTTTGGTTTTAATCAGAAAAAAAATCGAACCAAACCGACTATAAAAGTAGCTATTTTAAATTTATTATTACACCTATATATGTATATTGTTATACAAAGTTTAAAAAAGCTTATGGTAAATATTAATAGTTTGCACTTTTAATATAGTTCTTTAGATTTACATTCTAGTTTGATTGGTAGTTTTCTTTTGTTTAGTGCAAGAAT